>JAUBNY010000536.1:0-24205 GCA_032275445.1 Crypturellus soui | reverse complement strand
ATTCTTCTTTCAAAGAGCTGATATTGACTTGGAATTGGTAGGAATCTTGTGTGTATCTGAAACATTACAGATATGAAGAGAATTTCTATATTGTATTGCTACAGGTACTCAGATTATTATGTGTATTACTTCTAAAAATGATTACCAATACCTGCCTAACACACTGATATAAGACAGTTAATTTTATTTTCTTTCATCCTTACAGTATCATTAAGTTGCCTTATACGAGCAATGGAATTCAAATAGCACCTTTCGGACGCAACATCCGTTTGGTGGCCAAGATGATGGAGATGGAGCTAGTTGTTATGTGGAACAATGATGACTATCTTATGGTTAGTAAACTGTTATCATAAATAGAAAAAGAAAATTCTCATTGACTTGGAATGTTAGGACCTCTTTAGATTTAATGTTTTTTTTTTGCAAGTGCTTACTATTTGGATATTTTTCCTTTTCCTGCTTGATCTATTTCCCTAGAAATAAACAAATGTGCTTTTTATACTTGCATTTACTTTCCCTTCCAGCATTACTAGTTAACTAAAGCCACCAATATTGTGATTTATTCATTGTCCCTGGATTTTAACCTTTCCTCAGGCTATTCCAGCGGCTTAAATATTTTGCCAAAGGGATATTGAAATTGTTTACAGTTAAACAGAATTTAGTAGTGTACTCCATAGTTCTGTCATTTCTGGTGAGCTTCATCAGGACATCTTTTGATTTCCAACAGATGGTGCTCCTCAGAGCTCTTTTTCCTATAGCTTCTCATATTTTTCCATAAAACATGCTGGTGCAGTTTAGAGAAGAGAAAACATTTTCTCAAGCTGATCTCTGATATTAATGCTGCATAGGACACTGAATTCTGAATTAGTAATTCTGCTAAAAGAGAGTTTGTAATCTGATAAACTGAGAGATTTACTAGTGCTACTATCCTCTATGTAATAGGAAACGTCAAAGATGGGTACATGCTGTGTTCTATAAATGTCAGACTCTATTCCTTGATCTAAGGTTTTTGTGTATAATTCATTGATTGGAGCCAGTAGCAATTTTATCACTTTACCATGTAGAGCAATACATGTTGTAATTGCAACCGAATAACATTCCTCTGAAAATCCCCTGTAATCTTAAGAGCACAAACCTGAAATTTGTTCTCTTTTAAAAAGCAATATGAGCCACAAAACAGCATCATTTCCTTTTCTATTTTCTTCCAAGTCCTTAGAATATTTCCCTGGAAATGTCTTCAGGTCTTATTTTCAAGCCTCCTACCCCAGTCAAATTGTTGAAGTTGATCAGAAGGGTCACCTCTAATTGCATTCTTGAACTGAGTTTGTACAAGAAAGGTAATGCTGCATAGATATTTCAAATTACAGCAATCCTTTTAAATATTTTGTTGTATTTTAGGTTTTGACTGAGAAAAAATACATGGGGAAAACCTGTGGAATGTGTGGAAATTATGATGGCCAAGGACTGAATGACTTTATGAATGAAGGTAAGACCTAAAGGACAGACCAGATGGAAGATCTAGTTGAAGTGAGTCTAAGTAAAAATGGAATGCTGTACTTGCTTTGCTGTAACTGTTGAGACAATTTTAGATCTCGGTAAAACACTGCTGCACAGTAACCTGCAATTTCAGATCAACACTGCAGTTTTCTGTACACATAACTGAGAAGAGTTTTAAAAGGAATACAATTTATTTTTTAGATCATGATAAGCTTAATGCAACATACAGAGAAAAACAAGAATGTGGGGTAGGGAGAGGAGGCATGAATTGGGAGATGAAAAAGTATACTTATTATATACTTATACTGTTAAAACTATACTTTGCTTTTTAGGTAGAGGACAAAGGAGGTAGTTATCATCACAGGAAATTAGAATTAATAGGACCTTTCACAGTGAGAGAACAGAATCTGGTTTTTGCTACATCTCAGCAACAATTAAAGACATCTACATGATTTTTTTTTCCTGATGAATTATAACCTTCAATTTACAGGTAAATTGCTGGATACATACAAATTTGCAGCATTACAAAAAATGGATGATCCATCAGAGATCTGCCTATCTGAGGAGATATCTATTTCTGCCATTCGTCACAAAAAATACGTAAGAAAGATCTTGGTTTTTCCGCACCATAATTTTAGCAGAGAAGTAAAACAGTTGAAACAACCAGCAGAGAAGCAATTATTTCATAAGTCTGAAAGGAAATAAAGGAAATCAAGAGCAGTGTATAACATGATATGAGAAAGAAAGGGACTTCTTTTCCTCAAAATGTATTTTGAAAAGGGCCCAGAGGTATTATTGAGGTTGAATGTGCATGGCTTATGAGAAGAATAAAAGAATAGAGGATCTGAAGGTGCTGTAAGGAAGATGTTTTTCTGAAGAAGAGTTGAAAATATTACTTGTATTCAGATTGAAAAAAAAATTGGATACCCTGGAGAACTTGCTTTGCCTCAGAAGTTGAACCTTTTCAATATTGCATCTCTTTGAGATGTGATACTTCAGTAGGCACCATTATGGGCAATACCAACACATCAAAGACATGCTCTACAAAAAATGTTTGTAAAAAAAGAACATTGTGGAACACTCTCCTCTTCCAGCTGAATTGTCATAAGACAACACATTCCCTGTCTGTAATATACTTACCAGTTCTTATGGAGAGGATTGATACAGGAATGACTACTTATTTTCCGTTAAATGAGAAGTAAAACTATTTGGACATATCAAGATCTTCCCCTTATTCAATGGATTTGTATTCCCTTCCATTTGCAGAATTTCTCATGCTTTTTAAATCAGCTAAACAATGCTAAACTGTAGAATAAAGGACAAACCAACATGAAAATCATAATTAGCATTGATGTTCCGTTGTGTTTTTCACACAAGAATACTACTAGGACCAATTTTCCATTTTTTTTAAATTTAGGTCATGATCTGCTCCCAACTACTCAACCTCGTGTCACCAACCTGCAGTGTGCCAAAGGAGGGGTTTATTGTTCGTTGCCAGCTTGATATGCAGGACTGCAGTGAGCCAGGACAAAACAACTGCACTTGTTCTACGCTATCAGAGTATTCGAGGCAATGCGCCATGTCCCATCAAATGGTGTTCAACTGGAGGAATGAAAACTTCTGCTGTAAGTTCCAGTGTTTTATAGGCACAAGATTTTACATTTTTCTCTATATTTTAGATAGAATGATTCTTTACAGGAATTAATAAAAATTGATTATAGAAATCTTTACTGCCATGAATTGAGCAGAAATGATTTGCTTAATGAAATAGCAGTCATCTTGGATCATGCTTTAAGAGGGAAGGCATGGAAGCCTCTCAAAGGAAGAGCAAACATCAAAGGTAGCTTTTAAACCTAGATCAGAGGCTGTCCTAATTGAATTATATTCCTGACATGATTACTGGACTTGCCATGGTCTTTCATGTCATCATGATTACTTTCTAGGCCTTGCATCATTTTAATATATCTCTGTTTCTCATGTCATAATCTTCTGTTCTCCTCTTGATCATCATTTCCCTCATTATCTTAGGTAAATCAGTAACTCATTTTATTTTTTCAGTTGTTCTGAACTGGTTTTAGTACTTCAAAATTGTTAACTCCTTAGGGCATTTTATAGACGTGAATATGTAGCAAGAGGGAAGATGATGATGATGATGATGATGAATACTCATATGATAAACTGAGTATCAAAATAGAGTAAGAGAAGGTTATTGTCATCAGAGTTCACGAGGTCTTTTTTAAAATTCTATTTAAAGTATTTTAACTCTTTGCATGGTTGTTTGTTACAGCTGTGGGAAAATGTTCTGGTAACCAAATCTATGAGGAATGTGGTTCTCCATGTATTAAAACCTGTTCCAACCCAGAGTACAGCTGTTCCAGTCACTGCACCTATGGTTGCTTTTGTCCAGAAGGTAACAATTTTGTATTCATCGTATCCTGTATGACCTATTCTTTTTTTTTTTTTTTGGCATATATCCAGTCACCTGAAATAACATGATTAAATAAAGATTCAGCAGTGCATTTCATGCGATTATGCTGCTAGAATTGCAGATTCTCAGATAATATGAGGTAATGGGAATCTTGAAGAGGCTCAATCTGGAAAGATCCTTGGTTACTATTCACAAGAAAAGGGCCATGAAAGCATCTTCCTCTCAGGGTTATAATATGTGATGGGATAATTACATGCTACCCACTTGAAATTCTGTTTTGTAGTATGAATTGTGTTATATTTAATTTGTTTCTTTTCCCAAACGTATCTATCCTTTCAGGGCACCAGCAAAAGGTAGCATACCTCAGAGAAGTTCTGAAATATACAGATATCTTGTAAATTCCTTTAAAAATAATTACAGATGAAATTGCCTACAAGAACTTAATTATGGCTGTTTTTTGATCTTTTTTTGAATTTCAGAATGGAAAATTAGCTCAGGTTACTGTGATGCAGGTATCTACTATTTTATAGTAGTCAAAAATAATATGCTATGAGCTACACATTCAAAATAACTTAGGATTGTAAACACTAGAATGCATCCATCTTTCAAGCTTCCTAGACCAACTAGAGTGTCATGTAAAGGCATCCGGAAAAAAATAACATTCAAGCTTACCATTATTTCAAATCAAGTCCAATTTTGAAATGAAGATAGTTATTTACACTTCCCTGTAATAAAGTAGTCATACCCTGTTACCAGCTGTAGAAAGTCAATTTTATTTTAATTAACAGAAAATGTCCTGCACATACTTCTAATATTTCTGTAGGCAGTGACTGTGCAAAAATACTTTTCTCAGGCTGATTTTTGAAGGTGTGCTACAGAGAATGCAATTTATAATAGCTTTTGTGCTCAGTAAAGATATGGAAAATGTATTTACTTTGTTAATACCCCTTGGCAGGGACTGTTCTTGATGACATCTCAAAGAATCGAACATGTGTTCACATAAAGCAGTGCCCATGTTCACTCAATGGGAAAGTGTATGCTCCTGGTGAAACAATGAAAGCAGCATGTAGAACCTGGTAAGTAGAAACAGGTTCTGTCAAGAGAGGTGGAAAATATCCTCACCAAACAGGAAATTTAGCCTAACTTTTCAGACGGCAACTACAACTGTATCATCATCTCTGAGCTCACCTCATTTGAAAGCCACAAACCATAATTGGTAATTGAAGATTGAACTCCATTTCTCTCATTTCTTGATTCATCTGTATGAATACAAACCATACAAAGCAGTAGCATTTTTAGCTCCTGTATGAAAGGGCGGGTAAAGCAAGTTCAGTACTTAAGAATTCTTTCTGTCAGTCTCAGAAACTTTGGTCACCAAATGGATCATGGAATCTAATAGCCCTTTCTGCAACATATAATAATTAAGTCACTATTGTTTAAATTTGGGGAAAATTATAAAGTTGCAGAATAGATTCCATTTTGCTTTCTTTCCTGTCATCATTTACTAAAGCAAAACCTCCAGACAGAAAGATCAAGTCATCTTTCTGATAATTAGTGACTTAATATGGGAATAATCTTACACAGAATTTCTTGTTTTCCTCAGCCAATGTACAATGGGTCAGTGGAACTGCATAGAGTTGCCTTGCCCTGGAAGGTGTTCACTCGAAGGAGGCTCCTTTGTTACCACTTTTGATTCTAGGTCCTACCGTTTTCATGGAGTTTGCACTTATATTCTTATGAAGGTAATTTCCTTGAAATCTAAAAACACACCAATATTTATGCTTTTAGTCAGTCTTTGGTTTTCTTTTGTTATACAAACAGAGGTTTTCTTATGATGCGTATTTATCCTACAAATGCTTTTCCACAAACACATCCTTTCATTATTTTATTCTAGAGTTCCAGCCTGCCACACAGTGGAACCCTAATGGCTGTATATGCGAAGTCTGGTTACTCTCATTCTGAGACGTCACTTAGTGCTCTAATTTATTTGTCTACAAAGGTGAGCAATTACTCTACCATCTAGTCCGCATTTCACTAAGCAGTCTAGCAAAGTAATGTTAAAGGCATTGCTAGGAGTCTGAATTGAAAAAATATGGGGGATGGTTATATGTTCCAGTGCATGTAATATGCAGCAAAGAGCTGTGACGCCATATTAGCTCAGGAGGGTAGTGTTCTGTGCAGAAAAGTTAAAGAAAACATGAATACTGTCAGCATAGGTATTTACTTCTCATTCCATATCCTCATTCATACAGGACAAAATTGTGATTTCTCAAAATGAACTCCTTACTGATGATGATGAACTTAAGCGTCTGCCTTATAGATCAGGTAAAGAAAAAGGAAATATACATTAAATACATATTACATTAATCTTTCTCTCATATCTTTTTTTTCCTAGCAATAGCCAGTAGCAGAGGTTTTAAAGAAAGATCAAAAATCTTTCCCAGTACATCTATTCCGTTATGGAGTGTTGTATGTGGAAAGAGAAGTCATGTGTAGACAGAATGCTAGAATATTTATTTATGCACTAATATCATTTCTTGAGAATATTTTTATACACCAAAATCATTGTTGTAAAATATTCCTTTCTTTTAGGCGACATCACTATTTTCAAACAGTCCTCAGTCTACATACAAATGTATACAACCTTCGGGCTTGAGCTTGTGGTTCAAACATCGCCTGTGTTCCAGGCCTATGTGAAAGTTGGACCACAATTCAAAGGCAGGACCCTAGGTAAGGAAACTAATTTCAGTATGAAAGACCAAACAGAAAGTGTGTAATTGTGAAAGCTTTCTAGCATCTTTTAAGAATAAGGTCTCTTCTTTGGATTTGGAAAATCCCAGTAAAAATACCTGCACTGGAAAATTGTTGTGCATTATCAGGAGTTACTTTCCAAGTGACTTTAAAATAACTTGTGGAATTTAATGAGTAGCATTTTTGACATGTAATAAAATACTGATTGTTATATTTATTATGCCTTTTTCCACTGTCTTCTCAACATAATGGAGAACAATGAGTTAGCCTGGGTGATCTCTACATTTTGGAGTATGCTGAGTCAACTGTCATTGTGAACACAATGAACCATTAAAGAACTCAGATACAACTCAGCTGATAAGAACCAGATGGAGATATCTGTTTACTAAGAAACAATATTAGCCACAAAGGCACATCCTAATTTCTAATTTTCTATGTGGATTTGCAGAAAGGCTTTAGATGTTAAAAAAACATTAAATATGTATATTTCTATGCCATTGCAGATTTTATATTCTTCCAAAAACACATATGTCACTGTAGAAGTATTTCATGGCCCTTTACTTTTACATAATTAAAGAGTGCTGAAAGGGTCTTTTTTTCCCAAAAAACAAGGTAAACAAATTTCTGTATGAATTCGTATCAGTGAATAGAGCTGGATACTTTTAACCAGAGAACTGTGAGGGTCAAAATGACTGAATGCAGAAAATAGTGGCTACTTTACCCGTAATATTCATTAACAGTACATCACATTTTTCTCTCTTTGTACTGGAAGGAAACATAGACCATTGTATATGTATTCTTTGATTTTTGGTCATCTCTTGTATTTCTTATATTATTAGGTTTGTGTGGCAATTACAATGGTGACACTACAGATGACTTCATGACCAGCATGAACATCAATGAAGGGACAGCTTCCCTGTTTGTAGATTCCTGGAGGGCAGGAAATTGCCAGCCTGCTTTAGAGAGAGATACTGACCCCTGTGCCATGAGCCAACTGAACAGTAAGTAGCTGATGCTGTCCTAACTGTTCTCTCTAGCTAGCTTTGTCAGCCCCCCCATAATCCCAAAAAGCCAGGGAATGAAAGGGCTTGAGAAAATTAGAGGTTTGAATATCATCAAAAATAAGTATCTGAGAACATGCCTTTAATGGAAGAATTTACCATATTCCCTTCTGGAGATCTGAGATTAAGATGAATCAAAGGTTTGTGCTGATATTTGTCAGTGGAATTGTGATCTCCATGGAAGATTTAAACTGTTGCTCGCCAGCATTGCGACCCAAATCCAGGCTTTACCTTCTCAGGACTCTATTGCTGTTTTACACAATAGAAAAAAGAAGTGCCATACTGAGATATTTGATCAAGCATATAGACCGCAATATATACAAAGTTGTCCTTTTGTTCTGTCCATCATTGCTACCAGTTCAGCTGGAGTGTTTAGTTTAGTGTTACCGCTATAAAATTAAAAAAAAAAAGAAAAACAGTTTGAGAAAGCGTTGGCCAGCTGGAGGGTATCTAGGGAAGATAAGAAAGGATAATCAGTGGTTTAAAAAATGGTCTAGGATGAGAGATTAAACAAAGAGAGAGAATATAACAGAGAAAATTGAGCAGGAATGTAATAGTTTTCTTCAAATCCATTATTATATTGCCCTCCTCCACTGGTAGGAAGGATAAGAAATAATCTGCAAGATAGTTTTTCTAGTAGACTAGTATTCCGATTCTGAGCAAACTGAAGCAAATTGAAGCATTTGAAAAAATTGCCTGGCATGTTGTGAACTCTGTATTACTGGAGGTCTTTACATTCGTCAAATTTTAGTAATAACACAAGTATTTTGGGTCTTTTCTTGGCTGAGATAGACTAGATGAGCTTTTGAGACTATTTCCAAGCCTCTTTTTTAAGCTTCTTCTTGATTCCTTTTTCCTAGTGTTTAATGTCCACAACTCTTTTTTTTTTTTTTTTTAACTTAGAAATATCTGCTGAGACTCATTGCTCCATTCTTACAAAGAAGGGTACAGTTTTTGAGAAATGCCATGCTGTGGTGAACCCTATTCCTTTCTATAAGGTAGGAATTAAAGTAGGTCCAAATATGGACCACACATGCTCAGGGACCTATCACTTAGGTTAATCAGCAATGTGCAACTGGTCAGAATCAATGTTTTTGAAAATCGTTCCACTGCATTAAAAGCCTGGCTTAACCATAGGTTGCCAATGCGAACCCTAGGATTCAGAAAATATTTTTGCTCTCATTGCAGTTCTCCTTCTCAATAATTTAACTATGCAAAGCATTTCCATATGCATAATTGGGCTCATTACTTTTGCCCACCCCTATGAAACATTCTGAAAATTAAAAACAAAAAGCAGTGAATAAACAAAGGCATTGTTTTAGCAACTTAACATATTTTAGTCCTGTCAACCAGGCAATTATCTGATCACTTCAGTATTATTAACACTTTCAGATGTCTGCTCGCCAGTAACAAAGTATTCTCCATGTGCTGGGTTTCAGAGATGTGTCTACCAAGCCTGTAATTATGAAGAGACCTTTCCCTATATTTGTTCTGCTCTGGGATCATATGCACGAACATGTAGTTCCATGGGTTTAATTCTCGAAAACTGGAGAAACAGTATGGACAATTGCAGTAAGTAACAGAACCAAATCCTGAAAATATGCCATCACATGAATACATGAATACATGCATATAGGTCTGTCTATTTCTTTTTTTAAAGGAAATGAATTAAAAAAATTCCTATGCTTGATACACCTAGGACAAAGTAGAAGGAGAATCTGTATTCTAAAAGCACGTATTAGTTATTAGAAGATAATTGCTCGTTGCCTCAGTTAGCCAACTAGCAGGCATAAAAGCCAAAATTGCCTAGGAGCTGCTGACCTTACGGATGTGTGAAAACTCAGCAAAGCACTTGAAACAGTAAAGCAGTATCCTAAGCTGTACTTGAGAGTAATAAAAATATAATAAACATAAAGAGGAGGAAAGTAGAAATGGAATAGCAGATATCCAACTCATAAACACTCTGTCAGATATCAAGACTGCAATGCCTGAAACTGAAGGGGAAAAAAAATATATTGATGCTATATCTTGGCTGCTGAAAAAGGTATTGCCATTTAAGATTATACCAAAAAGATTGATCATAGGCTTTAAGATGAATATGTGGATGCTTCCAGGACTTGATATTTAAATAACAAAACTAATAGATAAGTGTGCCACAGGATAAGAAAGGACAAGGAAGGGCTAAGGTTGCAAATGGGATTTTGCTATTAGGCAATTTAGATAGTAGCACTGTTCAAAGATATATGAAAACACATTCATATTTGTGCAAAGCTCCTTTTTTGGATGATCGCATTCCAAGATACAGCAAGAAGCCATAAGATGATTTAACTTTTATAAAATGAGACGATTTAACCTTTTTAAAACTCACAGGCAGCTACAGTGTTGTTAAGCCCTTCTCTACAATATTCTCAGTACAGCTCCACATCCTCAGGGAGAGGAACAAGAGCATTGAAACTCTTGACAGAATAAGCATTGAAACTATTGATAGAATGTGTGCAGTACATCACTCTGAATCTCGTGTCTTTCACAGAGAAGAGGAGAAGGAAATGAAATTTAACAGACACACTTTTCCTGTTTTGCAGCTATTACTTGTACTGGCAATCAGACATTCAGCTACAACGCCCAGGCATGTGACAGGACATGCTTATCACTCTCCAACCGAGCCCTGGAATGTCACCCAACTGACATCCCCATTGAAGGCTGCCATTGTCCTAAAGGAACGTACTTGAACCACAAAAATGAATGTGTTCGTAAATCTCATTGTCCCTGCTATTTAGAAGATAGAAAATACATTTTACCTGACCAGTCAACAATAACTGGTGGGATTACGTGGTAAGTTTGTCAAGTTCAGCAATTAGAAAACTGAAATGGGAAAGAAGTGTCTTCATGTTTCTGCTTTGCTTTTAATAGAAAAAAAAAATCTTTTGACATCTTTTCTGCTCCTTCCTTAAATACAAACATTATTAAAGGAATGATATGATGAGGGAGGGGATGGAGAAAAAAGAAGTAACTTTAAGCTTGGAAATGCTAAGGAAAAAGACTATTAGGTAAAATATGATTATTACTGGTAGATCACAGTAAAAGATCTTACCAACAGCATCTGTACAGCTACCTACAAACCAGTTGATGGCCCTTTCAAAAATGATGTTACTGTATATTGTAAAAAAATAGAGACGTGTATGATGTGTCATCTGGGAGGATGCAGAGGAACTAGTGCATTGGATTAAACATTTCCAGTGAAAAAAACATAAAGTCATCATGCAAAAACTTAAAAACTTATTTCTTAGGAGAGACTTGCACTGAAACTTCTTTTTTTCTTTCCCCCTCAGCTATTGTGTTAATGGGAGGCTAAGTTGCACTGGCAAACCTCAGAATCCTGCAGGTAGGGGTCCCTCTACTTTTAAACCATACTATTTTCCTTTATATTATAAAACTGCAACTTCACAATCACCTGTTTCTTTTTCTCCCCTTTTTTTCTAGAAAGCTGCAAAGCTCCTAAGAAATATGTATCATGTTCTGACAGTTTAGAAAACAAGTATGGAGCTACATGTGCCCCTACCTGTCAAATGTTAGCCACTGGAATTGAATGTGTGAGTTTCACAGTTCTGTGATATAAGTTCTCTGAGAGGGGAAGAATATTCTGGTTGTTGCCTTGAACTCAACAAGTCCAGGATTCAGCTCCTTCTAGTAAAATGAAAGGAGTTATTTCTTCTAACAAGACATGGTTAGGCAACCAGATTTGTTTCCACGGACTGTAGATACAAAAAAATATATATAAACTTTCAGAAAGTGATTAAGTGAATTTATAGAATACAAATCCATGACTTTTACCTCTGACTGAGGTACTCCACACGTGTCATTGGAAACTGATAGAACATTAACCGTACGCTTCCTTTTCTGTTCTTTCCCACATACCTGCAAGTTACAGTTACAGGAAATGTGAGATATAGGGTAGAGGAACTTTTGGTCTATCCATTTTTAGCTTTTCTTACGCTTTTAAGGAAATTGACTGGAAGAAGTACATTGTAATAGGCTTCCTTCATATAAAGTTGCACACTATTTGTCCAAGAAATTGGTAATGCAGAAAGATAGATTTTCAAAAGAGGCTTCAAGTATGTTTACTATCTCACACAACAGGTATATTTTGCAACTTTAGTGAAACTAATATAATTAAATAGTATATTAGCACTAGTAAAATCATAAAACTTAAATCAAAACTTAGCACGTATTAACTCTTGATACTAGTCACATACAACATAAAATGTAACAGATCTCCTTTCATTTCTTTTCACTTTGCAATTTGCTGATCTGTATCAGGTACCTACTAGATGTGAATCAGGCTGCGTCTGTACTAATGGGCTGTATGAGAATCTTGATGGCAGGTGTGTACCAGCTGAGGAGTGTCCCTGTGAATATGGTGGTCTTGCTTACGGAAAAGATGAGCAGATCCAAACTGAATGTGAGATCTGGTAAGAGCCACATTGCTGATCCTCCTTCACTAAACTGCACAAATGGATAATAAAAGCATTTAATTGACAGAACAGGAACAGCAACAGCTGAACTACAGCAACAAAGCACAGCAGTATTAAAGACAGGCATGATACTTGAATGTATATGTATAGATGAAAAGGTCATGGTCTTCTAGTCAGCAATACGGGCTTCAAGGATAATCTCTGCCATCTGAATATCCTGGAATAAGGTGGATTAAACATTTCCAGTGAAAAAAACATAAAGTCATCATGCAAAAACTTAAAAACTTATTTCTTAGGAGAGACTTGCACTGAAACATAAGTATAAGGTGGCATTGGAGAAAGCCTTTAACTGTAAACTATATTAGATCAACTATTGACAACTACATTTAAGTAAAGATGAGGACACAACCTTCTTTCCCTTCTCTAGATAAAAAACACCTTCCCAAAATACTGTTTCAATTTTTAGCAATATTAACAAGTCTTCCCTTTGCAGTTTCTCATGTAGTACTAAAAAACACCACCACCCAAACCACATAGGACAGTGATACTTAATCCTAGCAACAACCAAAAGGAATAAGCTTCCCATTTTTAATGGGAAAAAAAAAAAGTAGAAGGTGATTTAAGATTTCCTCTTTATCATGCATTAATTTTCTTAGTAGTCTCTAGCTTTTTTGGTATGATTTCTTTGTTATTAATAAGTTGGCCAGAGTATACACAAGTCAGTTAAATTCATCTTACCTATAAAATGCATCCATGTAAGAAGAAGAGTTAAGGTGGCATGGCTTTGAAATCTGAGCAAGGTGTTTTTCTCACTGCCAGCACTTGCACAAGAGGCAAATGGAAATGTGTTCAGAAATCCAGATGTTCCTCAACATGTAATCTTTATGGAGAAGGTCACATTACTACCTTTGATGGGCAGCGCTTCGTGTTTGACGGCAACTGTGAATACATACTAGCTATGGTAAGGTCCATCTTACTGCTTCTTTTGGCAGTATCTCAGCAATCAAGATATAGCTGTATTTAAATGGCTAATGAAAATACTCCAGGGAGCCTCTCTATTCAGTAAAGCACTTGGAATCTTTATGTACGCTTACTTGTTTTAGTAATTTTTGTTTATTTCAGAACTTAAGCTCAAAAGCTTTTACTTTTCAAGATATATATTTTTCATGAGATTGTAAGAATTTTAGATTTACTAATATGTCTGAATAGCTGCTGGTACGTATGCATTATATACCTGCCAAGTATGTCTTCAGCAGTGATGTCAGTTGGAATACCAAATTAGAAGTCATCAGTTATCTCCAAAAAAACTGATGCCACTAAAACATAATACTCCATTGACTTTCATTTCTCTGTACAAACTTGCAGGTACCAAAATGAATAAAATTCTTCAGCTGACAAAGCTGTAAGATATCCTACAACTTCTGCATTAAAAAACAGCATTGAATTTTGGGACAGTCACAGATAGGTTGACTTTCACATGAGAATGAGGATATAGAATAGATTATATGCAGTGCTGAAAGGCAGAAACACAATTATGGCATGCTTAAGCTTTCTTTTCCTGTTTTAACTTGCAAAGTTTAAGGCAAAGTTAAGTTTAAGTCTGTTTCTTTTTTTTTTTCTTTTTTTTAGGATGGCTGCAGTGTTAATAAACCTGTTTCCTCCTTTAAAATTGTTACTGAGAATGTCATCTGTGGGAAATCAGGGGTTACCTGCTCCAGATCAATCAGCATTTACCTTGGGGTAAGAATCTCATACTACTGTTATTCAGCTGAATAGCCATTTAAGCTAGGTGAGTTTGCTCGACTTCCAGAAACTTTAGCTTGTCTTGTAATCAGTGCCTTGTAAGTGAAATTAATGTGCTTAAGCTAGAGCTCAGTTTTAGTAGGAACTACTAAAAATAACCAATTATTTTGAGATAGGATGTCAACCTGAAGAAACTCAATTATCCTGTAAGATTTATGTCGCCACTGACAATACCTTACACTGTACCATCTGGCTACTGTAAGGTCAGAGGGACTGACAAGACAATCTGTAGTGATACACTTCTTTAATAATCTTACAGGAACAGTATGAAAAACACTAGAACTTGATAAGCTGCAATATCTGGAATTTTTTTCTTACAGAACTTGACATTCATACTGCGAGATAAAACCTTCTCTGTTTCTGGGGAAAATCCTCTTGTACGATATAAAGTGAAAAAAAATGTCCTTCACCTGATGTTCGATATTGTTATCCCAGGAAAATACAACATGACCCTTATCTGGAACAAGCACATGAACTTTTTCATCAAGATTTCCAGAGAAACACAGGTAGTGAAGAATAACTTCCTCAGTATCTCAATTGAGATTGAAGTTCACATTTGGTTACAGTTGTCTCAACTGTCTATAATTGTAAAGTTTTTCAGAGAAGCCACCTGTAATTAATTTTCTGCTCACCATTATCTCTAAAACAGCAGAGGTTTTCAGTGGAGACTGATTACTAATTGATTCCCCTGCTACATAGAAGGAATCTTTGGGCTAAGAACTTGTGTTGTGCATAACAGCAGCATTTTTGTTGTATTTTATCTCTAAATTATGACAGATTATACTTGAGGGGAAAAACATATCCATCCACTGACTGATAAGCAGGACTTCATGCACAGACTTTAGCAACATAGGAGAGTATTTATAGATTATATTTACTACTAAAATACAAGAAACAATAACAAAAAAGGGAAGGCAAGTGGTTGTAACTCACTCAACTGTCATTAATGCCTTCATTCCATTTAGGAAACTATCTGTGGTTTGTGTGGGAACTACAATGGCAATATGAAAGATGATTTTGAAACCCGAAGCAAGTATGTGGCATCAAATGAACTGGAGTTTGTCAATTCTTGGAAAGAAAATCCACTCTGTGGGGATGTATACTTTGTGGTGGACCCCTGTAGCAAGAACCCTTACCGTAAAGCCTGGGCAGAAAGGACATGTTCCATTATCAACAGCCAAGTTTTTTCTGCCTGCCACAATAAGGTAATAAATGCTTTGGCTTTCTGCATAATCTACAGTCTGACAAACAGTATTTGCTCACTGCAACATTTTGATTTTCTCTCCCCCAAATATTTTAGTAATACTTAAGTGAAATACATTGCAGCTCTCATTAATCGTAATCCTTCCTTACTGGTATTTCACTCACACATTGTTAACTCAAAAGCTGAGTTTGGCATTAACTGACTAATTAAAATATTAGAGAGAAATGAAAAAAGGAAGACTTCAGTATAAAAATCAGAGAGTCCACTGATGATGCCTGACTGATTAATGCACTGTTTATTCTTTCTGAAAATATTTAGGCTTTATTGAAGGAAAAAAAAAGTCTCAGTAGGAAATGAACAGAATTATTTAAAAGATGCAGGAGAACAGTCCAAGAGCGTGATGTCATCAGTCCTTATTTTTTTCAAGTTACTCACTTTCTTGATGAAAATACCACTTCTTTCCAGAAGTGAACACAAGAGAGAAATATGAGTAAATCTACAGTGGTTATGCATATCTGTGGAGGATGTACTGCTGATGAACTTGCACATTTACGCCAGAGTGAATGTGGATTTGTTTACTTGATTATACACAATGTGTTCAAGATCAGTATGGAGTTAGAAATTTATATCTATCAAAATATCAGCAGCTTCTATTGTTAGTTTTCAGGGATCTATGTTCCTACTAAAATAGTTGTCTGAAACGGACTGTTTTAGTGTTTAGAGGAAATACTGCCTGCACTCACTTAATGCAACAAGTGTACTTCCCTTTCCCCTCAATTGAGAGATATTGTTTAGCCTGGGAAAAACACTTTCTTAACAAATAGATAGAAACTAAACAACACTAGAATTTTCACTACTTAATTTTCCACACAGGTAAACCGTATACCTTATTACGAGGCCTGTGTCCGAGACTCTTGTGGTTGTGACATTGGAGGAGATTGTGAGTGCATGTGTGATGCCATTGCGGTGTATGCCATGGCATGCTTAGATAAAGGGCTCTGCATTGACTGGAGGACACCGGAGTTCTGCCGTAAGTTTCTCCAAGATGTCTTTAAACAGGTTAATGTGATCTGTATTGATAGCTTTTTGCTTTTAGTGCGATTTTTGCTAGGTTAAAACATAAGGATGTATAAGAGACAGTTACTATTACTATGAGTAAATTAATACAGCAATATAGGGAATTACTCATATAAGTAGCTCCAAAGTTGCATTTTCTGTATGAACAAATAGTTGACTTTTTTCAATAGGGTTTTAAAATTTCACTTTTCATTAGCAATAAATATATCAAATTATGATTTTTTTTTTCATGGAGCAATAAGAAAAAAAGCAGTCAGAGAAGGTAATGTACTTCTGCTTTTGCTGTATAGTGAACAAGTCACTTTTTGTCATCAGGAGGAAGCTGTGGAAAATGTGTGTGTATTTGTTTTAGTTATAATGAAATCACTTTCTCTGTGGATTTCAAGGAAATAAAGACAGCTGTGTTGTCCGGAACATTGTAAGACAGGAAAAAATAACAACTGGTTCCAGAACACATGGGAAATAGAAAGGAATAGAGTATTGTAAATCAATATTGGGAGTTGTTACCTTTGATGATTTCAGTATGTCACTGTACTGTGCATTAAAAAAAAAGTATAGAAATATCTGCACAGTACACTTGCAAAAAGGATTGAGTCAGATCACTAGAACATAAATTTCAATTTGCATCATAAGTGATTATTTCAATGACAATATTTTTGGATCATCAACACTATTAATTTTGTCCTCACTACTCTTAAACCTTTGAGAAAGCATGCCAATAACTGAAAAATGTAAAGTTCTCTACTGTTTTGCTGTCTATTTCAGCTGTCTATTGTGACTATTACAATTCACATAAGAAATCAGGAAGTGTGGATTCTTATTCTTATGACTACAGCAGTGACAACTGCACCTGGCACTACAGGCCATGTAACTGTCCAAATCAAAACTACAAATACGTCAACATTGAAGGTAATAATTTATACTGTTGTAAACCAGGAAACAATAAAATAATTGTTTTCACTGCTTTTGTTTTAATCAGCCATATCACAGTTAGATAATAATGTTCTAGTTACTGTTATCTTTAAGACAGTTTTGACTAATTTTTACTGCTACAGTGTTAAAATGCAACTGATACAGTACCTGTATTAAATCTGGCTTTGCATTGAATTCAGTTTAACTGGAAGAAGAATCCTGTAATTAGTAGCATTCAAGGTTTATGCTGGTAAGAAAATATGTGGAAAGAGATATCATGTTTTATTAGACCGTGAATATAATTGAAGAAAACAGAAAAGATAATATATATGCTGACTCTTCTTCAGAGGATGAAACTGGAAGTGCTTATCTAAATATATGATGTTAAAATCAATACAATTTTTTAATAACAGAAGTAAAAGAAGTTAAATGATAAATGATACATTGGAAATGCTGTTCTCTGAAAAATGTAAAACAAAATGATCCTCCTATTTAGGCTGTTACAACTGCTCTCATGATGAATACTTTGACCATGAGAAGGGACAGTGCATGCCATGTGGTAAGCAGAGACTTATGTACTCACTCTCTTTCTCTACAATAACTAGAAAATAATACTAAAACACTTTTTTATTATCAAGAAAGATAATTTCCCAATATATTTGGATTAATCCAGACATAATTCTCCTTTGAAATAAACTTATTGCTGTACTCTACTTTGTAAACTTCAGTTAGTAAACAATGGTATGAAAATAACTAATTTTTTTAAAAAGGCTAGATTAAGCTAGAGAATTCTAAAATACAGGAGTTGGACCATCCTGATTAATTTAGCAAGATAAAAAATTGTTTTCAATGTAAATGTCTGTGCTTCTCAAAGCTTGGGTGTTCCTGGAAGTATACTGATGTTCTGATCTGCATGAGAGGCCATTCCAGCAAAGATCTCAGATACATCCAGCATCTTGCTTAAACAAAATAAAAATCTGAAAGAGGAGCTAGCTAATGAACTCTGCTTAGCAATTACCTTTTAAAGACATATACTTTTATTATTTTATCATAGAATTTATTATCATACAATCTACTGCTAGGAAAACCTGGCTGATTAAGGTCTTTTTTTTTTCCTCACATTACACAATTCTAACCTGTGTCCCAGGACAGTTAGTGACCTCATTTATATACATAAAATACGTTTCCATTATCCCTGAAAAGTGAAGCTGCCTTTAAGCATTAAAATCGTAACAAAGGCAGGAAAAATGTGTTTGTGAGTATTATGAGGTGCATTAATTTATCATTGCTTAATTCTTTCGATGTAAAGTTTAACACTAATATTACAGCAAGCATTTCAGGAATATTTAGATAATTAACACAGTACCTTGAATGCAGTTTATATGTCTTCTGATACGAAATTTGCCACGCATGGGATATTCTTAACATGTTTTAATTCATACATTTAATCTCTTCTACCTTTACACAACAGGAGAGGAAAGAACTACTACTGCTACACCTAAGACATCTTCACCTTCAACAGGTTAGTATAAGTCAGTAACTAAATTAGCACTTAAACACTGAGAGCTGTCCTAATACAAGCTTCTGAGGAAAGCAATCCTCTTTCTGGCTTGATATAATAGCTTCACCAGTTTCATATTCATAAGGTGCAATAATGAAAAATAACACAGCATCACAATTATCATATATGTTTTTCCCAGAAATATTACAGATACCTTAAATTGTGAAAGAAAATTCTGGAGAAAACAATATTTTTTTACTATAATTAGGCACTTTCAGATGTCAGTAAGCAAATATCTCTATTAGTGGATAAGGACTTCTGTCTCTTCTTGGCATACAAAATTCCCCCCAAAATCAGTACAGTTCACAGTGGTGTCTAGCAACATAACACTTTTGACATTTTAAGAAGGTCTTCTTAAAAACTTATGAAGCATACCAAGCCCCAGTAGCCCAAATTCCAGGAAAAGAAATATATATATATATATATATATATATATATAATCTTAAATTTATTAAGAATTCTATTAATTTCACTGAGAAATTGTATTTTTATACTGATCACTGGAGGGACAGGGAAAAAATTAGTAGGCTGCCTGAATTATAAAATGCTAAGTACACAATTCCATCTCTCCAACACAAATGCACATTACAAATTTAACTTAAAGGGATGAAAATATTTTTAAAGGCATCTGTTAGAGTGCGTGTTCAATGTATTGCCTGAAAATCATAGCAAAAGAGATATGTAAATAAACTCTGCAATTTTTCTTTTAAAATGAAGATAGTTATTACAAGTTATTATCAATAAAGATAGTGCTAATACTTCCAAAAATATTTTTAAATTTACATAAGCATATTTTAATGGATTTTTAAGAATTATTTCCTAGCTTGGATTTTGATTTTTTTCTTCCCTTAGTGAAAACAGTGCAGCCTAAAGTAACAACAGGCTCTACTTCAGTCCCAACATCAATGACTACCTTCCCAACAGCACCAACTACTTCTGCAGCTATTATAACAACGGAAACCACCATTCCAACAATAACTTCAAAAATCACTATTACAAGAACTTCATCAGCATTACCTCCTGTTACAATAAAGTCAACAACAGGTAGGTTGTTATTTTTATTGACTAAAATAAATATTAAACCCATTCTATGCATAGTTAAGAAATTAGTCTACCAGGAGACCAACACAAGCTAGCTTAACACCCCACAACAAGACTGTGGATCATGAAATGAGCAAAGCATGCTTCCACAAACAAGTTTATAAGAGGCTGGGTAGGGGAAGGGGTAAACTAGAAACATTCTGAAGTGGAAGTGGAAGGTATGTGAAAAGACAGTAGGTTAAAAATACAACCAAAACCTATCTGTGTGATCCTTACCTCTGTGGAAACACATTATGAGCTCTATAAACAAGAAGCCAGTTCAGCCCCATTTGGTTTTATGAGCTCAACTTCAGCCCCATACATGTGCTGTTTCCATGACCAGTTCACTAACACAGTCATTTGAAAATAACACTCAAGCTGTTAACACGGGATGACTTAAGCAGGCTGTAAGGCCTGACACAGATGTCAGTGTCAGGAATCTAGGCTTCAGAAACACTAGACTGGATCTATGTGTGAAGTTGGTGTTGCTCTCAGCAAGGGATTGGACAAATGAACCCTGCCTTATCATTTTGATGGTTTGCGTAAATTCACACATGGGACTTCACAGTGACATACACTTCAGCTAGTAAGCCATCCTGGAGCCAGGCCATCAGGGAAAGTGGTGGGAAAAAAGTGGTCCTATAGCAGTCAAAACACAGCTTCAAAGGCTGGCATTGGGCCAGATGATTAGCATGGTGTTATTTGACCTTAAAATAGAAAATTAAAATAAGAAGCTGCAGCCAATTCAGAATATAAAAATAGCCAGTGAAATTGCTCCTTGGGAATAGATTATATAGACTTCAGTGAATGAGTGATAACGAAACTGGCTTCTTGTAAAAGTTTTATATAATCTAGCACAGGATAAAGAATTTAAGAAGGAAGATAAGAGGATCCGTAAGATATGAGGAAATAAATATGAGTAAAAGAAAAGACTTGACAAGATTATGAGAATATACAAATAACTGCACATGTTTAAAATATTAAGGATGAAAATTGAGTCCTTGGAGTACATATTTCTTCTATATAATTTTAACTATTTTTAATTAATAAATAAATTGATTACTTACATTATACTCCCTACCTCAAAAGAACAGACAACATCAGTTTTTGTCACACCAGCTGTGACCACAACAATTGCTACGCCTTCCGTAACTCCCTCAACAAAGAGGGCCACGGTCACAGAACTGCAGCCTACATCTACTGCCTCATCAACCATTCCATCAACAGAGACAGAAAAAGTAAGGTTTACCACACTGCCCATCATGACCACTATCAGAAGGAAAACAACCACATCAGTACCCACTCATGCTACATCTCATGTTGCAACTTTCACCAAACCGAAGTTAACAACACGAGGTAAATATCACCTTTTTATATCTACTGAGTAGGTATATCAGGAAGTGCACATATAGATTCAATGGATTTCTGTTAAGAAAAAAAGAAGTTATTCTTACTAGTCATCTTAAAATTTTACAAATATATTGGAAAAGATATGGATGACTAAACAAGAAATATAAAAATTAAAATTTCCTTGTCTTGCCAATGGAGCCAGGATCTAATGCCCAAATACAATCTTAATATTTCTCTTATATACCATATCCACAAATACCCTCCTTCGCCTGTGGAGAAGATCTGTTTATTCCACCAAGTGACATAGCATCTTAAAAACTCAAGTATGACAGAGTAAGTGTTCTCCCTAGCCACTGCAACCACCTCAGCCAAAAACATAAACCCTGTTTGCAAAGAAAGGAAAATAAGCCTTAGAGTCTTTAAGTTCTCCATATACCAAGGACAGCCTCCATGGAAGGAATATCACAACCTGTTTTGCTTGGGCTCATAAGTGAGGCCGTAAGTGGAGGCGGAAGAGCACCTTCCCCCAGTCCACATCTCTCCCACCTGGTGCTGCTGGGGTGCCTGCATACAAGTATTGTTGTGCCAATGAGAGTTTCCTTTGAGAGACAGTATCTTTCTACTATGCCTACAAGCTGCCACATGGTTGAGCTTTGAGAAGGTGCTTACCTTCTCAAATATCATATCAAACATTATTACCCCTCCTTGCCCTCTTTGCAAGAAGCCTAAGCCATGCTTAACAACATGAAGTACAAATAGATGAGTGCTACAGATGGGTGGGTGGTAAGACTCATCCATGGTACATGCCAGTGCCTACCTTGTTGGTGTCCTCACCCTCCCTGGGGTGGGCAGACTGTACTCGCAACATGCTGCTTGGAGGGAGTCATACACATCCCTTGCTCAGATGCTCCAGGAAGAGGCAGAAGGAGCTCACTTAGTAGGCATCCTCCAGGCCCAGTCACTGCCCCGAATTTCAGGAAAAAGGGAGGAAAATGAGGAAGGACAGGAAGTGACATGGCTCCAGACATGCCCCTTTTTTCCCCTATGTGCTTCCCAAGACTCAGAATGCCCCATTTCCACCTTTCTTGTCATGGCCCCCCAGCAGGGGCTTAGTGCAGACTCAACTGCTTGCCTTATGTGCACATCTTTCCCAGCAGCTGTCACCCTTGAAAAGGCAAGTGTGCCATACCCCGTCACCTGGAAAACCACCCCAGCCACATCCACCACCAGCACCTCCAAGACCAGAGCAACAAGGCCCGAAGTGTCACTCACAACGACAACTCCGGTCCCCAGCACCCCACACAGCACCTCGGCCTCCAGCACACCGCTCAGCACCCACACGCCATTTGCTGCCCCCTCCACAGTCTCCACCAAGTCTCCCACAACTATGCCAAAGCCCACGCGTACCACACTAACGTCCACAGCCTCTCCCTCCACAACCAGTGTTTCTACAGAGACGCTGCCAGCTGTGTCCTCTGCACCCACCACAGCCAAAACGAGCCCCCTGCCATCGTCTGCTTCCTCAACTCTGTCCTCAACATCACTAAGCCCGTCACATCCTGGTGAGTCTGGCTCCTGTCCTCCTGCTGTGTTGCCTGCTTTATCCAGCTCATGGCCGGTTCTCCCCAGCAGCACATGCCATGGGGGCTTTTTACTATTGTGGTTGTGTTCTCTTCCCCTGCGCCTTTGGTATTGGGACTCCTTGGACCTGGAAGGTTCTGGACCCCACCAGCACATTGTCCCTAACTGTATCCTCTGCTCTTGACCCTTCAGGGTTTTGCCTGAGGACATAAACCTTTTTTGGGATAAAGACCCCTGCCAGCTCCTTCCCTTGCACCTAGAGGTTAGCTAACACCCACCCCTCCCATCCCAACCCCTTGCAAATGACCTTAGAACAAGGACATTTCCCCAGGGTAGGGAGGAGAAGGCCATGAGAGAGAAAAGTCATCTATTTCCAGCTCAGCACCATTCTGGGAATTTGAGGGCTGTTTTGGAAAATAAAAAGCAAGAGATATAGACTCAGACATGGGCTTGACCAAAGGATGCCCAAGTCTTGACACACCCTTAACAAGCACTAGCCCTGCCCAAAAAAAGGAAAAAGCCAACTCTATCCCCTAGCTAAGGGTACCATATGCTGACTAAGACTATGGAATAATCAGCAGTAGAGGGTGGGCCCACAGACGAACATTCACACTCCAGCTACACTGCTCACACTCAGACCTGTTGGGCTCCCCATGGTCTTCTTGATAACGACAGGAACACCCTCCTTTGGGGAGGTACCAGAACATGCTTTCCTTAGGCATTTTCCTAGGACTCAACCATTCTTTTCTCTCATCCCTTTCTTTGTAGCAAGGGAGCCAACCAGAGCTAAGACTCCAACTAGTAAAGTAGTAACAGGTGAGTGCTCTGGTTCAGAGACAGTTAAGAGTCCTCCATGCCGAATGTCTCTCTGTTCCGTAGTCTCAGCTCTCCAAAGGACCCTTTCCAGCACAGTCTGGAACAAGCTAATAAAAAGCTATCTGCTTTCCCTTTGGCAAAAACAATATTGGAGATTCCAGTGTTGCACTTGGGGCCCATAGAAAGATCAAGACTATGGGGGTGTACCTATTCAGCTAAAATGGATTTCTCACTTCTCTGGGGAGGAGAAAAATAAAAAAGGGATGGGAGATACTGAAGGCCTCAGGCCTACCTTTTTTCTCTAAAGATTCAAAGGGGCCCAATTCTGCCTTTCTTGCCACTACCCCCACAGGGAGATTGCTGTTAAGTGAACCAAATGCCTCACTTGCCTGCTACCTCTGCCCTAACATTGTCAGTCATGTTGCAATTTCCTCCCAGCAGCCACAACCCACAAAGAAACAACTGTGCCACCTGTGACCACGTGGAGAACCACACCAGCAACATCCACCACCAGCACCTCCAAGACCTCCGTGTCCAGAGCAACAAGCACCGAAGTGCCGCTGACAACAACTCAGGTCCTCAGCACCCCACGCAGCACCTCGGCCTCCAGCACAC
>JAUBNY010000535.1:59513-76254 GCA_032275445.1 Crypturellus soui | reverse complement strand
CAGACAAGTCTAACACCAAGAAAAAACAAATCACTGCACTTGTGCTGCATCTGTTTATGGGGTAGCACTCCTGTGGCAACAGATCCAGGCTTCTTCGGATGGGAGGATTATTGGATGTAGACACAGGTATTTATTAAGAAGTGTGTTTGCAGATGGCTCTAGTAATAGATAGGACATCTTAGCTCTTGTTGAAAAGCATTTTTTTAATATATATGTAAATACAATTCCATATCAAAGTAAATGTAGTTATCTGTACTAACTAGATTAAGCCTCTTCCCATAATTCTCCTGCTATTTCAGGAAACACAGCTGAGGGCAAGGCTCTAATTTTGCTATTTGAAAGAAAAACTTCAAAACATCATGGGCAAACTGGTAGTCTGATATTGAGACACAATGTGCCTGACATTTCTGTGATGATAATTTATATCCTATTTGAGTGATTTGTTTCTGTCTCACAGTAATTGATTGTGATACATAGGACTTCTTAAAGACTAGGGCTAAAGGGCATATTCTTAGTATAATTATGGACCAGTAGATGTACAAAATACAATTTTGATCCATATACAGAGAAAACACATTTTGGGGGGGTGGGGGGAAGGTGGGGAGAGTAATTTTAAAGGGAGCTGCTGTATACACATATCCTCTCTTCTGTTTCTAAAAACATAGAAATTTCAAATAAAAAGTTTCTAGATATTGTTTCTAGTACTATTTTCTATTTCTTTGACATTCCTTCTTCTCTGATTCATAACAGCTTTTTAAGATATAGCAGTATCATCTTTCAAAACCAAACCTATATCAGGACTTTGTCCTTCCTCCTCTTTCTTGGATTTCTTCAACTCCCACCTCTTCAGGAGAAAGCAAGGAAATACAAGATGTTTCTTATTCAGTCTAATCCAAGAAACTAAATATATCACTAAAAAACACAACCCAATATGACATACATTTGATCCATGTATGTTAGCAGGTTAAACGCATGTATGCGTGATACAAAGTAAAGGCTCTATTGTTCAATATGCCTCAGGGCATCAGACTGATGGTCCTCAAAAATATCAATGAAAATGTGGCCACAAGATAACAGGCAGGAATAAATTGGCAAAGTACAGACGTTTTTGGCATTTTAATACCAAGTGAATGCATTTCTCATGTAAGAATTTATAAATCTGGTAACTTACAGGAAAACAGACAAACAAAAAAAAATCACAGTATTCACAAAAGCTACTTTTCAGCAGGTCTCCTCACACACTGTTTATGGTTAACTTAAACTATGTTGGTAGAAAGATTACAGTGGTGTGATAGTCTTAAAAAATACTTGCAACAGCATTTGAAAATAAAATTATGGTATTTACTCAGTGAAAAGGTAATAGGAATTGTGTTTCTCAGAAAAAGATACATCAGAGAAAGCAGCAAAAAATCCCCCCTCCTGAATAATACACACTGCTTTTTTCTCCCCCACATACACCGTTGGCAAGGGCAACACTCCAGCATTAATCATTCCCAGCTTCACTACTTCAGTATTTTTGGCAAGAAGTCCTGCTCTGAGTCCAGTTTTTGAGGTGTGTGCTGCCCTTGACCTGCGTGCTCCAAAGGCTGCTGTTGCTCCTGTTCCTTGGTGTAAGAAGGGATATTCAACAGCTCACTGGAAACAGGGAGGATACAGATTTTCCTGCAGATTCATGTTCACTTTTCACTCTTGAGTTGCTTCTCCACACAAACTGGAAAACCCAGAAGTTTCAGTTGCACCTCACATTCATATATTTATAGGAGTTGTGGGTCAAGAACCGTGGTGTTAGATTTTCATCAGTGCATAAAAATCCCTTCAGTTGAACTTGTATGTACAACCACAGAAGGAAAACATTCCTTCCTTAACTTCTTAATTAAAAGTCACATTTTCAAAGGTCATTGCACTTAGTCATAAAAAGGCAATTAATATGCATTTGATATTAAATATATTGTACAGACCTGAATTTCTGTGCAATCCATTGCTTCAGACACATTTAACATTTCTTTTAAAACTAAACCTCTATTTACAGCTGAATGAAGAAAACCTTTATGGAAGAATAACTTTGTTTTTGTAAGACAAGAATCTTTAAGAACACTCATAAAAGGGGAAAAGAAAACAAAAAATGCTCCCTTTTACTCCTAGTGCATTTAAACACATCTTTGTAAATTGTTTTCAAAGTCATTGTTCCCACAGTTCACCTCAGTGTCATTCTACAGCGTGACATGATCCAAGAACACATTTTCTGATATGTCCGACAAGGCTGGCACTTCTCAGGCTGTTAATGGCAACAGGCAAGTTAAGATTATTGCCTCATTCCTTTACCTGTGGAGGATCTAAAGTTTCCAAGTGGTTGCAACTCAGTTTTCAAGTAGGTTGCCTCTGTTTCCAATGGCCAGTTTCAGGTGCCAAGTGCTTACAACTCCCAGCCAGGATTTTGAGTTGACCCAGCATATTTTAGGACAACTTGCTCTTCAAACTAGACATGGAGACTGAAAGGGAGATTGTGGTCCCTGAGATGTGCCAAGTGAGATCAAGAACTAACACACTGATATTTCATAGGGAGTGGACCCTCTTTAACAAAACTAATTCAGCTTCAAAGTTTGAAAGTTTAACACGCTAAAACATCCTTATGCAGGATGACAAAGCATACGCAGTATTGGTCAAGAAAAGTATTTTGTTCAGAGTAATTTTAAGAGATACCAGGTACAGAGGACTAAGAAACTCTCCTTTGAGTTGCAAGCTGCAGCAAATTTGTCTTTCAAAACAAACAGAAACAGACAAGAACATGAAACACAACCTTACCCGAAACATCTATTTCTCCTACCTCTTTAAACATATGCTTACAGGACTTAGTGTCTTAAATACTTATTAATAGGCAAACCAGCTAACTATGCCGGAAGCCAAATCAAACTTCCATTTAACTTTGTGATAAGTCATTTTGATAGTACTCTGCTGACCATACCTGCAACCGTTATGTTGTCAATCCAATGGCATGTGCTACTGAAGAGACATTCTGAGCTACTGTTTAAAAGGTTTGTACCATCAAAGGTGTTTCAGACCAATGGCCACTACAATAACATCTTTGGCAACCATAGGAATATGACAGGTAATCCACAGCAGCGGGAAAAAACACTATAAGATGTTTACACAGTTCTATAGTGCATCATTCTAACTTTCTGTAGTGCAGCTTATAAAGTACCAAAACCTTGGAAAGGATAAAAAAAATCTGATATTATCCCAGAGGTCTTTTAAATGACAACTCTCTCAAACAAAGCTAGAGCTTCTGAAATTTTAAAATTTCACGTGGTGAGCCGGGACACCGTGAGGCAACCAGCAGTGCTGGCGGTGGTGGGGATGGGAGCAGGGCCATGTGGCTGAACGGCGCCGCGAGGTGCTCGAGGCCTGGGAACAGGCGGGCTCGTAAATGGACTTAGTCACACAGACTGTACGGTCACACTGGTGGTGGAATCTCTTTGTACATAAAGCAAACAGAGTCAGCTGCATCCAGGCAATCCATTAAGCAGTCTCATTTATCTGTACCTTAAATAGGAAAGAATGTGTATTAGTAGCACAGAAATTATCCTATAACATTTACTCTATAATGCAGCTGAGCTATAAGAGCTGTCCAGTAGAACCACCTTTTGTTTCCAATTCATGCTAGAGAGGCGTTAAGTGTGTGGGATGGGCATATAGCAAGAGAGGAGACCACACTGATTCAAATGGGTAAACTTTTAACAAGTAGAAGGATTGAGAGAGGATACTCCAAGCCTAATATTTTCTGAATACTGGAAAGATTACTGCAGCTAACTCAAATTATAACAGTGCTCCCTATATATAAATTAGTTTGCAATTTGGCTGTAACTATCACAATCCAGAAGACTAAAAAGCAAGAACTGGATCATGGAAAAAACAAATCAGTAATAGTATTTAGTCAGGAGAAATAAATCACAACCAGCACTGACAGCTTGTTCTGTGGGGATAAAATCAAAGGATTATAGATCCTGCATATAACTAATTCTCTGTTTTTATAACTCGAGCAAATTTAAGCACACAAAGGCACTTCTTTAAATTTGAGCCTAATAAAATCATATTAATTTTCAGTCAACCCCTTCCTCTGACCCATCAAAAACCATGTATCCACACACCAGGTTGTGATCTTGCAGGTACCTAGTCCCCAAATAGATTTGAAAGACTGGAAAAAAAATTGCATAAGGACTCGAATACAGTTAGTTTAGCCGTTCCCTATGTTTTTTTTTTTTTTTTTTTTTTTGCAAATTAGTGTTCTCTGTTCTGCCCCAGCAGGTTTTTCCCTTGCATTTCTGCAGCTGTAAAATCCCTGCTCTAGGGAGCCGGGCTTAACGGCAGCACTGGCTGCTGTGCCAGCACATGACGGCTGAATTCAGGCCGCAATCTGTTCAGTTCTCAAACTTACTACACTGATGACTGCATTGGAGCTCCAGTGTTTTATTAAGAGATAAAATATAACAAATTAATAATGAAAAAAAATAATGAAGTTCCAGTACTGAGGTTAGAAGGAAGCCCGGTCAGCTAGCTCTGCCTTTTAAAAGCCAAGGCAGATTTATCAGAACAAATGTCTAAAGGGCGAGCGGTGGCATTCCCATTAGCAACAGAAGTCCTGCATCGTGTTCCAGCGCACAGCTGAGCAAAACTTGCAACTTCTTTTCCCAAGCTTACCATGTAAATCACACATTATACACATTAAAGCCCTTAATAACTATTGCTATTTGAAAACAAGAGCAAAAATAGGTCTTGAAGGCCAGAGTGAATCAAATGTGTTCCCTTTATAGGAAGGAAAAGCACTGACAAGCTCAGGAAAAGGAGACAAAGTCTGTTTTCACGGGTTCCAACAACACAGGTTTAGATATATATGCATGTTACTGATTAGTTGTTTTTAAAAAGCAGTAAACAGAAAATTTAAGTTGCTTCTATATCCACTTAATATTGCTTTTGATATTATTGTAGCTATCCCCATGTGGTCAAGAAACCTTCACCCACAATTAACATTCAAGTTGTTTAGTTCAGCTTGCTAAAAATTTACCCACTTATTCACAGTTGGTTTTCTTCTGTTCTTCATAATCAAGACTGTTCTCATTTACAGATACCTTCCAGAGTTAGTAAATCAATGCCAATCCATTTGTTCAGTTTGATTTTTACTGAGCATTTGCTTAGTTTGATTTCAGTTCTCCTATAAGCTCAGACAGTCTCTTCATGCAAGGCTAAAATACAGCTAAACAGTAAATTCAGGTTGAATGACTAAAACGAAAATGCACATCACCCCAGGAGCATGCTAGAGTGGCCCACCCCAAAGAAAACAACCACATCCGAAGAGCCCGCTAAGAAACAGTAACAGCTATGCTGTAAAATATCTTCCTTGGATTGAAATTATAAAAACACAAAAACTACAAACAAATAGCATCACCATATTAAATTATTTTGCTTACCATATATGTTAGTAAAATGTCTCTTTCTGGCACAAGTAACTAACACTAGAGTAAGAACTTTCTTTTAAGATAAAATATATATTAATAAGTTAAAGATGCATCTTCATTGCATATGCACACAGTCCCTTTCCCTTACGGCTTATAGGGGGTTTATCAATAGAGTTATCAGGGTTTCTTCTCTTTAAACAAAATGAAAATGACTTATCCATTAAGAACAAAGTATGAAAAGAATATTCTGTAGATTTAGTGGAAGAAGTTTTCTGTCCATACAGTACTTCCAAGGTGACCAGAAAGAAAAGGGGCCTACAGGAAGGCCTTCCAGGATGGAAGGGAAGCTTTATTATAGTTAAGTCAGATCCTCAAAATGGTTTTTAATTTTACGAGAACTACAAGACAAAGGATGCAACCTCACTCTAAGTGTAATGCAGCCAACACAAAACTCCGCCAGGATGCTCCGATATATTTCCTTTCCAGAACTTATTACAACCTGCAGCAGCTTGAGGAAGGGAAAGGAGAGTTTAAGATTTCATGCATATCTAACAGAAAATTCATGGCATATTATGATGAATTCCAGTTTGTCTTTGTTTCGTTTCTTAACTACCATATATTTAGTACAGAACCTTATAAACAGTCGTGTGCATGAGCAACAAAAATCATCAGTCATTTTTTGCTGAAAATAAACAGATATGAGACAAAAACACTTAAAACTAGTGTAGATAGCTTTTAAAATGATCTAGTTCAAATAACAACTAACCTGAGACGTACTTTGCTCCGATTAACATTATCATGCTACTCATTATAAAAAAACCCAAGGGCAGACTAGAGAAGATACTAGTGTCACCTGATGTCATCCAGGGCAAGGTGTTTCCAGTCAAGCAAATCAAAAGAGAAATATATATATAAATTGCAATATATGTGTTAAGAATCATATGAACAGCAAAAGTAACAAATGCAGTGACATTTGCAGAAAAGATAAAAAGTTTGCGCAGGACCCCCCATAATAATTTGAAATAGTCTTTCATGATAAGAGCTTAAATTCAAATTCCACTGTCAGAACTATTTAGGATAAGGCCATATCTAGAATTCTTCAATCTTAAATGCTCCTAACAGGTAGAAAAAAAAGTTTCAAGTTAAGAACATGAAAATTATCTACTTTTTTTTCTGCACCGGTAAATCAGGTAATCACTGAAGGTAGATTTGATGAACATCCGTTTTTCACATTAGCTGAAGAGCAAGATCTAATTTTATTTTTAGTGAGATAGATTTTTTTATACTTCAGAAGGAAACAAAAATATGATGCATATCAAAGTGGAATTTTAAGAAACATAATACAAAATTGAGATGTAAGGCTACTAAACAATAATGGACAATGCTGAAATGACCTTGTTACTCGTGCTGACATACAAACAGTTCTCTCAAACCTGTCTAAAAGGGCAAAAGGTATAAGCACAGTGTTACATGGCTAAAAATTAGTTACATATATGAATCTATAGGATCATAGAAGGAAAATTTTAGCTTTATCTTTCAGTAATAAAGTTAGATGCTTCATGCAGCTGTAACTGGGGATTTTGGAGGGAGTTTACATTTTGAAGACAGATTAAAACTTCATACTTCTCATTCTAGCAGCTAAATAAGCTTAAGTGAAATAAAAATTAAATGAAGACTGGGTCTACAAATGTCATGCAGTTTGATTCAGGACTGAAAACCTATCCTGAAATGGTGCAGCACTATAAACTCAATGATAGAAGATTGCAGCTTTCCTTCAAACCTGACAGATGCCAAAGCCCTCTATTTCAAAAGAACAACCCTGTTTAGTCCCTCCTAAGAGTTTGTATATTCTCTGTATGTGGGCAATAGGCCTGTGCAAATCTGGGTTTTATGATAACTTCTTGCTCTTAATATCCTCTGTTTAGGATTAATATCCTCTGTTTTTAGAGACCCACAAGATGTTGCTTGTGTCCTTTCAAGAGTTAAAGTCCATCTATCATCTGCTTTCTTTCCACAGCTCTTCAGTAATAGATTTCAAATTAACTGAACAGAGCAGGGACAGTGTGAACAGAAAAGGTCACAAATCTCAAGAGGAATCACCTGAGCTACCTAGCCAATTAACAGTACTCAACTTGCATTAATCATGGGTTTACCATTTGAAGGAGCTTCAGATGTCTCCCAGCCCATAGATTTCATCACAGCTTTTTTCCATCTGGCATAGCGACATTCACTTTCTGAAATTGAGAAATCAGCAAATGGAATTTATAAGCCTGTGAATTTATATGACTATATGAATACCATTTTTTTCAATATGAATACCACAAATATTTAAGAAGCAGAGACTACAGTCTTGGATTTCCGCATCTTTTCACAGTATAGTCTATCTGCACAGACACACACAAGCAAAAGAGAAAATTTTAAGCAACTTTGTGCCTGTTTACCAATAAATAGATTTATAAGTAGGAAGAAATGAAACAATTGTTATTCACATAGAAATCCTCTGGTGTGGAAAACAATGATTTGAAGTATGGATTACAGCAGTAAACAGAATCAAAATGGGGATAAAACAAAAACTTGTGCAAAAAGTTAAAAAAAAAAAGACACAAACGGATTTGTCATGCATATGCAATAATAATTATGTCAACAACATGCTTTCTTGTATATCAGTATGCATCCAAATGCAACAAAGAAAAAACTCTGATCTATTGTACATAAAATGTAAATTTTTAAGTTCTCAGAGGTTTTTACCTGCTGGGTTGATCTGGGGTTCAAATCTTTCACAGGTCACTGCTGTCAAATCTCCAGGATTCAGGCTCCAAATTCCAACTCCTTCTGCAGCTCCTGCAGCCATAGCAGCTCCCAGAGCTGTTGTTTCAGGCATTGATGGTTTTACTGCAGTAAACCAGAGAGAAGGCATGACAATTTTTCATAACAGTCAATTTGATGGTATCAAAACTATATTCTTATGCATACATCTAGAGTGATTGATATTTTATATAACTATACTGTTTACGCTTCCCTTAGATTTATCACCTGCAAATCTCATTTTATTGCTAAGCACATGGTTATGACACTAACTTCATCTCTGAATCTTCTAAGTCTCTGGAACACCTTCCTGTATGAGAGGATCATACAATTGCCCCATTTTCATCCTGTTGGTAAATGTCTGGATGAGATTTTTTTTGTCCTCTCTCTCTCTCCCCCTTCCCCAAGCAGTGATCACTGCTTGTCAGCCTTGTTCCCATACTCTAGACGCTTTATTAAACTTACTTAGAAAAGTAGTCTTAAAGGAGGTTATACACCTCTACTTACTAGAAGTGCAATGGCTGCTTTCCACGGGCATTGTAGAAAATCCCCTTAGCCTCCAGATGCTAGTGGTAAATCAGTTCCATTAACCATTGAACTGCCTCCTTTCACCTGATAGCTATTAAGAACTGATCATGTGAGACCTGTGTATCATGTATCATTGAAAGCAAGTTATAATCTCTCTAGAATTAATAAATTTTCCCTGGCTTACTATTAATGGAGTATCTCGTATCTTTTTACTTAAGAGACATCATAATGTTTTTCTGAATAATTTTCCAGCAGTTGTATATTAGGTGAGTTAAGGCAAGATTAGTACTTACATAACAAATTAGCATTCATCAATATAGCATAATATCCTAATGTTACTCAGTGACATACTGCATCCTTAAGAATGCTAATTTATAACTTACTTGATTTAACAAATTTATTTATCTCCCAATATGTCTTGAGAAAGGTGTATGCTTTTTGCTGATATTGAAATGCTCCAGTCAGACTTTTCAAGGGAAGTCTCTAAAAAGTCCTGCACTCTGTGTATTAAAACACATTCTTCAAGAGATAAAAATCATTTTAATCATTCTAGGGACTTTCTAAAAAGGAGGTGTTATAAGATAATTTTTAAAATGCTTGTATTACAGTCGGATGAAAATATGGACTTTATAAAATGTTATTTGCCTTAGAGAAGCAAGCAGAAAAGAACAACTATTTGGGTTTGAATTTTATATTATTGCTGTCCTGGGAGAAACAGAGTGGTCAGGCTGTTTCATGTTTCTCTTTTTCACTTGTAAATGAGATCAAAGTTTTGTGAAGGCCAAGGAAACAACAACAAAAAAAAGTGTATTTGCTGTTTGTGGAAATGCTTACTCAAGAAGCAGTGGAGGTGCAAAGTCGTGATTTAACTCTGCATTAGATTCTCGGGGCCAGTGTGTTGCATTAGAGCATTAATTTTACTGATTTTAGAAGATATTAGACATTTAGAAATCAATATATGATAAACTCATAGTTCATGAGTTCAATGCACTCATAATGATATAATATTTCAACAGTATAAATAAGAGTCAACGATTGTCTACAAAAAATGATTCTCAACATTTGATGCAAGATCCAGTAACTTTTTTTTTTTCTGCAAAAAGAACATTCACAATTAGGACTAAAAAAACAGCAACTCTTCCCTCCAACCGACTGGTCCTCATTAGCCATTAAAAGCTCATACTTTTTTTTTTTTTTTTTAACTTTCAAAAGAAAAGTATAGCTGTACTTCACCTTACCTACTGGAATACAGAGGATGTCTGATTGGAGTTGCATGAGAACTTTGTTATTGGTCATTCCTCCATCTACTTGCAGCTGGCTTAGTGGTATCCCGCAGTCGTTGTTCATAGCTTCTAAAATCTTAAGTAAGATTAATATATGTTATGATTGAATTATACAGAAATCTATGAAAACCTCTGCACATAAAGCACTGATATGTCTGTGTTTGCTAAACAGTGTAAAATAAATAGTCTCCCCCCCAAGTATGCAACTCCAAGTTTTAATCATCATGGAATTAGTGACTGTACAGTTTTGTTTAATATACAGCAAGTGCACATAATTTACCTCAGAAATCCCAGTGCAGGAAATGTATTCCCCCTTATGCTAGAAACGTAGTCCTATGTGTTTCTTATAGGGTCTGAGAAAAACTAAGAAAAACTGATGGCAAGAGACTAGGCAGAAGACCACAACTGCAGGCTACATCAAAGCTGCCCTAGGAAGAAGTATTCCTGAAAAGAGTCCTTTAGCTGACTACAAGTTGTCTATTTGCCTACTTTCTCTAATACGATACATTAAAGAATGGTGGAATTACATCATTTGAATTGGCATTCTGGGAGATAGTTCAGTAGGAACTGCTGAACACTGAACTGTTTTGAAAGGGCAATCTCTTCAGGTATTTTTGATTAGTCAGTGAAAATTATAATTTTACATTTCATTAGACCTTTAGAACTAAACTGTTAATGTAAATGCTGCTAAAAATTCTGGTTTTGTTTTTTTGAGCTTGGAGGATGGCTGAAAATATGTGGAAAGTGCTCTACTGTTTGCAAGGGACAACTAACAGCAGAGAATTTAAATCCCTGATACCTGTCAAAGTGCTTTTTACTAGATGTATAATACAAGAAATGGTTTCTGAAAAGACAGAACTAACAAATATAGCTTTGAAAAATGTACATATGTTTATCTGCATCACTAGGAGTTAATCTACTGATTAGATTAACTACTAGGTGTGCCTGGGTAGCCCTATTCAGGCACTCCTATAATAACAATAAAGCATATTGACTAAAGTGTGAGAAAGTATTAGATTGCTTCAAATAGTTAACCTCACCCTCAATCTGAAAGCTTTCTTCCCTTCCGTCTTACTACAGCCACAACAGGTCTTTTTTTCTTATGTTTCCTTCATCGAGCTGCCACATAAGAGGGAACGGATGGGAGGAGGAACAAGGAAAGAGAGGAAGAGACTGCAAGCTGGGCTACCAGGATAGTCCCTATAATGTCACTCTGATTTCTGGTATCAGAGATAAACACTGCTTTCAGGCTCCTTCATGGCCTTCTGAGGACTCATAGTCATCTAGCAGAGCTTCAAAATCAGCTGCCCAGGTGAAGTTTCTAGCTCTTTTCTATAGAAGTACTCCTTACTCTACTAATTGTCGTGGCAGAATTAAGCTGCTTTCCTCCTCTCACACAGAATTAGATGGGTATTATTTTAAATCTCAGCACTAATAACAACATCAGTTTAAAAACCCGCAATCAAATCAAGGCTGGACTGTTACATTTGTGTGTCTCTATTTGTACAAAACACAAGAGAAGCATAAATTAATAGGGAGTGGTGATATAACCATTTCTTATTACTCAGAACATAGATGCCCCTTTGATTTGGTAGAAAGATTCATTTCTTCACCAAGAATTTTGGTTTGCTTTCGCAGAATGCTGGCAAAGGCAATACGAAACCTATTTTTGTTCTTAGGTACCAATGCAAGCCATCTCTTTCAACACAGACAGTATAAACCATAGTCTCATATGTTGTAGAAATATTGCAACTTTTTAGTTATGGCATTGGTCTTGTCATTGGATTGCTTCTGTGTTTTGCCAGTCTTGAGATTCACAAAAACATGCTCACCACATCTTAACAGCTGACAAAAAGCAACATTGCCTATGTAAATAATTTACCAGCCAATCAGATCATTGTAGTCAAGTCCAAAGGAGCGATTTGTCAACATTAGCACCATATGAAGAAAAAGATAATATCCAAGCATAATATCAAGTCATTAATCTTCATTAAGTCTTTTTGATTCTCTATTCCCGAAGAGTTACAGTGCCTGATATCTTACTAATTTACAACAAACTTATTATGATTTAATTTATCTTTACCTCTCGTGTTTGAAAGCAGACAGCTTCTAGTGCAGCAAAGGCAATGTGATTTTTATTTGTAAACTGAGTAAGGCCACAGATAATACTGTTCAAGAGAAAGGAAATACAACAGTTAGAACACACGCCTTTGTCAGAAAGGAAATATTTCAAACCACGACCGGGTAGATTAAAACTCTTTCAGTCTTATCAGTTTTATCAGTCTTATCAGTTTTATTTTATATTAAAAGACTTTTTTGTTCTTGTTATTCCAAAAATCAGTTTTTAAAAGCTAAACAGCTATGCACTGTAGCAAAAAATTAGGAAAGTCAAAGAGGTTTTTTTATTTCCTGTAGCTACAAAAAGTACCTAAATTCTAAATATGGAGACTACTCAAAACCTTGAAAACTTCCTTTTTTTTTTTTTTTTCATTTTAGAAAATTTATACTTAAACATGCGATATTTCTGTAACTCTTATGGCATGGCCTGATTCCAGCAACAGTAGGCAAACTCACAATAGCAGAAAATACAAGGGGAAGGATACTGTTTGAACTAGTAGTTCTAACTATAATCAGTTAGGTAAGTATTTATCACTCCAATCTGCATTGGAAGGGATTGGCCTAAGCAATGTTTAATAGATTGGTAAGCGAAGGAGAGTTGGACTTATGGGGAGGAAGAGGAGGGAGAGAGAGAGCAAGAGTGGAAGGATTAAGTAGCCTCTGAGACAGTGAAAGCAGCAACAACAGGGAACTGATCTCACAAAATTAATCAGCATTAAATTCTTCACTTTCTACATTTGTTGATGACAATTCACAGGTATGCACAGCTTCTCTTTCTCTTTCATGAAATCAAAATTCTTTCAGAACCACAAACACACGAAGAAAGAAAGAAAAAAAAAAAAACAGGACCCTTAGTAGTGAGAATGATAGGATTATCCTCTAATCATCCTCCCATATCCACAGTTTAGCCCAAATGGTATCCCTGCAAAATCCCCATCTTCTTTTTTGGTTAGAGGAGGTAGCTGAGACAGATAATTTTAGTCTATGTTTCTCTGTTGAAGATATCACAGAGAATTAGGTATCCTGACACACCAAAGGAACAAAGAAAAACTGAATTTTCAAAACTGGAGGGACCAGTGTTAGTATTTGCAAATAATTAAATCTTCTTGCAAATGCAGTGTTTAATTAGATCCTTACCCCCTTGCACTGGGTTCCCAGTATGGTGCATACAGTCCTGAAAATGCTGGCACAAAGTAGCAGCCATAAGAAGTCCCCACTTCTGCAGCCAGTTTTTCTAGTGCACATATAGACATAAACAGTCTTTACATAGCTTTTCACAGCTGTACCAGCACTTAAATGACATAGTTATCATTTAAATAAATTAAATTTAAATAAATAAAATTATTTTAATAGGGAATGTTTCAGAATATGTAAAGTAGCTACAACAAGCTAAAAAAAACCCAATTTTTATAATACAAGTAGAAAATGTAACTAATTGACATTCTGCTCATTAACTATTTGTTCATTTGCAGTGAAAGATGGAGCATAAGGGGCTGTGGGAGATTTAAAATGAAAAAAAAAAAATCAAAATCAAACCCTGAAATTGTGTGTTCAATATGTTAACCCAGATTCTGTGAGATTTTCAAAAAGTATTCTTCAAAGCTGTCCAAAATGTTACACTTCATGTGTAAGTCACTGAAAGCAAAGGAAACTGGATCAAGACCAAAGGGAGTTAAGAACTAAACTCTCTTTAATTTCAAATGGATTTAGAAGTCTAAATTCACAGCTTAATTACAAGCCCTGCTACAAGGAAATCTAAAGTTTCTTAATGCCTGAGTAACCACATTAGGTATCTGAGTTCCTCAATACTGAAATATTAATAATTTAAATAATAATAACAAAAAATAAAAATTAGAGAAATGGTGATAATTTCCCAACTGAGTTTAGTAACACCAACAAGATTAAAGTTCTTGAATCTTAAACCTATTAAAAATTCAATCAAACTTATAAAGTCAATGGGCACCATAGTGTTTCAACAACTGGTTAATTCTAATGATAAAGGCATGGATGCCTCCATATGGATCTATGAAGCTATATACTAGAAAAACAGCTAGACAGTCTCTGGTTTTGCCTGGTTTTTGAAGTTAGGTGAAATTTGAGTTCTAAATATTTCCAATTTTGAGTAAGATATATAGAATATTAAAAAATGTGTTGAATTTCCTACATCTCATTAAAGCAGTCATTTTCAAACTGAGAGTTGCAGGTTTCTGAAAGTTTTCTTCCTTTTCAATCTTTTTTGTATTCCTATTTTCTATAATATTACACATCAACTTGTTTAAAATTCTGCTCTAGCAAAAAAAATTAGCCACTAAAATTCCAAAGGATTATGATATTCTTAGCCAAAATAGATTATATCATCATCTACAACTTTATTAAAGAGAGAGCTTGCAAACTGAGGTCTTCCACTGCTTTGATGTATATGAATCCTTCTACATAAGTGATTGCATGTTTAGGGTCTCAGGTTCTCCTGCTTACAACAGTAATGAATATGTTGCTTTAAGATCCAATTTTCATTGGGTTCCATAGATGAGATTTACACACTATTGGCTTTGGAAAATTCAGTATTTTATGAAACCAGAAAATACACCGTAAGTGTAATACATTTCTGCATGTCTATTTGCTAGGACAACTATTAAAAATTATGAACTGTAATAAAATGAAGCTGACAATGGGTTTCCAAGACCTTAGGGAGACGCTGTATGAAATGCATGCGTCAATAAACAGCCATTTCAGACATGCAAAATGAATTATTTGAACATATCAAAGGTGTGCTCTAGGTGTCCCTGCTGGAGCAGGGGGATTGGACGAAATGATCTCTAGAGGCCCCTTCCAACTTCAACCATTCTGTGAGTCTGATCTCATGGGTTTGTTTGTACTACTTCCATAAATGCCAGACAAGTCTAACACTAAGCAAAAACAAATCAACATCAAAATTTACATTTCTTCCAGTTTCTTCTTACTTGACTACTTTGAGCTTTTATTCAACATTGCAGATCAATCATCAAGATGGGTAAAAAGAAAACCTAAAAGATTAAGAGCTCCAAATTGTGAACACTCACCAACTTCCTGTGAAGTCTTAACGATACCTAGGTTGTCTCTCAGCCAACGAACAACAGCACCAGCTATTGCAACAGATCCCTAAAGGAAAAAAAAATCACTACAAGATCAGGAGAATACAACTGGCAGCATCATGTTCATTTATACAGGAGTGGAGAGGAGAGGCAGCTGAACCTAGAGCACTCCCAAGAACACTCGCAGCCATGAGCTTCTCGGCAGCTCGAGGTCACCATGCAAGAATAGCAGAGTTATTCACCGAAAAAAAAAGGTTCCTTCCTCCCTTAGAGGGTAGTTACGATGACACTTGCTAAGCAATCTTCTTGCTTTCTCTAATTTAGGTCTTCTGAATATATGATGTTGAGGCCCACTATCCTCAGTCTTCTTTTCTGCCAAATTAAAACATTTATGCTTTGATTTAAAAAATGAGACCCATTATGTGGCCGAGTTGTTCAAATGCTACAATCTAACTACAAATGCCCAGAAAGAAAAAGAAAAATCAGGCAGTGGCCAAAGAGGCCAGCAAAATTCCCATGTTGTCTCAGCAAATGGCTCTGAATGTCCCCATCTCACGATGAGATGAATAGCATGGCTCCCATCTCACACCAGAGTTCGAATGGTCTCCTCAACAAGACAACCTCCAGTCTCCTAGGCCAAGCTTCAGTGAAAACAGAAGTGGAACTGTATTTTCATTCAAAGCCATCACTACAAGAAGGCAAGGGTGTTTGCTAATCACTTAGTTATCACAGTTATGAAATAGGGGGTTGATTAAAAAGAAAAGGTGAATCCATTTCTGTCACAAGTGTCTCAACCACCAGACTGTGGACCATTCTAGGCTGGATGCAGGAGAAGGGAGTATTGGATATCTTCTGCTGAAGCCATTTCTTCAGACAGCCTAAGTAAGGACTTACAGAGCAAGTGCATGCTGAAGTTCAGATCATTCTCAAGACAGTTCCAATGCTCACTTCAAGAGCATAGATTCAACAACAAAAAAATAATAGTAATAAAAAAAATTTGAACAGAATGTGGCAAATGGAAGTTCCACTTTCCTTGGGGAAAGAAAATGAAATGAACAGAGCTTTTTACATTGTAATTGGTGGATTACAGACTCTTGTATTGTCTGGCTGACATGAAAAATGGGCTCATTTAAAAAGCTCAAGAGCAGCAGACAATTAAATAAGTGTGTTTTGAGAGTAACTAAGCAAGCTAGGAGAAAATAAATACTCATTCCACAAATCCCAGTGAAGTTTTGCTGCAAAACAGGTGCTAAGTTGATCTGTGGTTCAGAATAAGCTGATCTGTGGTTCAGGTAAACCCTTGAAGGGTTTAAGGAGTAAAGGTTGAGGTTTAAGGAGTAAAAAATCCAATTATTTACAGAACTTGAATGTCCTCTGAGTTTTGGAGGGAACTAAGGAACTAGATTCTGTAAATAAGCACCTACATTTTAGTATATCAAAACAGCTCAGTTATTAGATGCTTGTCTCAGAAATTTGATTCATTTTT
>JAUBNY010000534.1:4193027-4296949 GCA_032275445.1 Crypturellus soui | reverse complement strand
CGCCGCGGCCATCATGGCGGCCCGCTGCGGTGGGGCGGCCCCGCGCGGCGCCGCGCCTGCGGAGCGCTAGGGCAGCCGTGCACAGGGGCGAGGGGGGCAGCAAACCCAACAAACAAGCTGAAAAAGAAGGCTTAAACGATTCTTGTGTTCACCGGAAGGTAGTTAAGCCTGGTGAACATCCCTTTCCTGCTTTGGTGATGTAGGCATTTCAGTTGGAAAAACACCTCAGGTCTAATGTAGGAAATGTTAGTGATTCTATCCCCTAACTTACTTCTTAATGTCATTCTTAACTTTAACTCCCTTGTTCTAGTTTAAATATCATCTTGGCTATTTAGGCAGTTATTTCTGAATCTGAGTTTATTTATTTATTTTAAAGAACTTATTAACACTTTGCATATTATGGCCAATAGTTAGGATAGTTTAAACTAGCATAAAGCCTTTGGGAAGTATAAAATTCCAAAATAATTTAAAAAATCAGATCAAACTATGGTATTTTACTTGAGACGTTGAAGGGACATCAAAACGTGAAATTGGATAGGTGTTTGCCTTGACCCCATCCAAAATGTGTAAAAACTTTCAAGTCCTTACCTGTGCCCAGTCGATGCCTGGCACGGAAGGGTGAGCGTTATGTTTTTCTGAAAGAGTGTATAAAAATATCTCTGCCTTGGGGGGCAGTTTCATTGTCAACCATATCCAAAAGGCAAGGTAGTTGTCTCAAGGCGGCAATTAGACAGTTTCCACAAATCCACTCCTTAGGTCCCTGAGAGATACAGGCATGATAGAAAGTGGGTAACACAGCATGTGAAATGCGACACTGTCACTTAAGGGTCTGTGACACCAGTTAAATGTCCAGGAAGACCCGAGCCAGTAAGATTCTTTGATAAACTCAGAGTGAGATTAAGACAAAAACCAGATAAACTGCAGCTGATCAGGGTAACTTACTGAGCACTTAAAGAAAATATTCATGTGTTGCGCTAAGAAAATAGCGATAGGAAACGGGGAAAGATAAAAAGAAGGAAACCTAGTAAGCACTCAGGATAGAATTGCAAGAGATAGCCACCAACATGGATCCAGCATTCCTGCATTCCTGCCTCCGCAGGTCAGGGTGGTATACATCCTCCAACGCAGACCGACCGTTCCGTGAATCCTTCAACAAAATAAATTGAGTCCTTACCTGCTCACAGCTTCTGAGATCGGTATTTGCAGCGAATTCATAAGAAAAGCAAAAAGGCTTTGAAAGTCAGCTTGAGATATGGCCCATCGCAGCGACAAAAATGGGTCCTAGTGCCAGCACAGCCCTCAAGATCTTTTTCGCAGTTAGGGTTAGGGTTGAGAGAAGGAGAGAGCGTAGAGGCAGCTTTTGAGTAAGTGTGGAACTGGGCTGCGAAAGGAAGCAAAGCGGTGCCAGGAGAGCTGTGCTGGGAGCAGTTTTGGTGTGGGCCACAAAATGGATCATTGTGCCAGCAGGGCCCTGAGAGATATCTATATTTATTCACATTTGTTTATAGCTATAAAAATTGATCCCTTTCAATATCAATTGAAATTCTTAGTATCAATGCCCTTTTGAAAGTGATTGACCCCAATGTTGATATTTGTTGCCTGAGATTAAAATCTACAGATACCTCCAAAGACTATTAACTTAATTTCCTATTGAACCGTATTTCAGTATGTATTGATGAGTATTATTAGACATTCCTCAGCTTCTCTTTCATCCTCTCAATCAGCTAGGATTTAGGTTGTAATTGACACTCCAGAATCACAAAAAAAAAAAAGAACAAAAATTCCTTTAGATGAAGTGGTACTTCCTACAGAGATCTTCTCTATAGAGAATATTGTTTTGCAGCAGATAAATGGTAATTAAAAATCCTTATGTCTTGAACAAAGATGTTGTTTTTATATTTAGATGTTTTTGAACCAAGTCTACAGGTTCAAAAAACCTGTAGTATGTAGTTCAGTATGTTCAGTATGTGTTACAAGTCCATCTGTAAATACTGGTTTATATGTAGGTTGAATGAGTTTTATTCATTTTCTTTTTATTTTTTCTCTCACTTTTCTGACAAAAAATTGAGGTTTTAAAATGAAGGTATTACCTCAGTATTTCTGCTGTTCATTGTGTGCGAGCAAGTTATAAGACAAAGTCCAAGTTATACCTTTTTCTGATAGGTATTAGGCATGCAAAACTTAGTGCATTCTATGTTAAGGCCCTCCTTCTTGAGATCTCTTCGGAGTAATGGTAAAATAGTTTTGTTGGCCAAGGTAATTACTTTTACTACTTAAGAAAGGGCATACAAAAGTATTATACAATTATACAATTTCCTTCAAATATCAGTGAAACAACTCTCTAATAAAGACTAGATAAGAAGAGTAGTGCAAAAATACCATTTCTGTACACAAAAAGTTATAGCATTCTATTTCATACTCGTCAGTTGAAGACAAGCCAACACCGCCATGCCTAACAGAAATATATTCTACTGGACTTTTCCTCTTACCCCTTGTCTCTCTCTCCCCCTTTTTTCCCAGAAACTAAGCAGAATGACTCCTAACCAAAACTTCCAATGGTCAAACTAAACTACAGTGCATGATTAAGCTGGCTGCCCCCTCCCGCCCCCTCCAATTTCTGAGTGTGCATGGCTCTTTGTAATTGTGAAACCACAAGTCCTTCAGAATGCTAATGGGAAAGGAAAGATACATCTGCAGAACTGGTCAGGCAAGAAGGGAAGCCGGCAGATGCAGACACAGGCTCTATCGGTACAGGGACAACATAAGATGGTAGCAGCCTCAGTACAGTGACTGACATGGGCTGTAAGCGCCAACTGTACATAACACCAAGGCCATGTCAGAGAAGTGGACAGAGAGGTGTGTGACAGTCTAATCCATGCTAATGATCATTCCTTGAAATATGTTTTCTAGAATTCTGCCTCTTAGGATTTTGCACAGGGAACGTGGGGGTGTCCTGCTCAGTATTTTGGGATGTTCCAGAGTTTAATGAAACTCTTTGTATTTACAGATGGACTAGTAACAGATACTGAACATGAGAGATGAACCAAGCACGATTCATATACTCCCTAAAGAGCAGATTTTTAACCTTGTTTCAATAACTCGGTAAATCTTGCTGAGGCCAACGGCCGCCACGCGCGGCCAACGCCGCCGCCCGCCGGGGGCGGCGCCCGTGCCGCGGCCATGGCGGCGCCGCCCCGCTCCGCACGCAGAGCCGCGGGCCGGCGCGGGGGCGGAGAGCAGCTCGGGCGCCGCCTTTCTCCTCGCTGACGAAGGCGGCGGCCTGGGGAGGTGCGGCCCTCGGCTCGGCCGGTAGTGGTGGTAGCGGTGGTGGCGGCGGGGCCATGAGCCGCAAGGGCTCGGTGCAGCAGAAGGTGCCGTGTCTGTTCGTGACCGAGGTGAAGGAGGAGCCCTCGGCCAAGCGGGAGCGACAGGTCGGCGCGGCACCGGGGCCCGAGCGGGGAGGCGGCGGGGTGGCCCTTGCGTCTCCTCGCGGCCCGTGCGTCTCCCCTCTTGCGCCCCCCCCGCTTTGCCTCAGAATTTTCATCTGAGGCTGAGGACTTGCAGAGGTGAAAATAGTCGAGCGCAATGGAAGTGACTTGTTGGCGAGATATAAAAAAGGGTGTTTTGGAAAGGCCGAGCGTGGTGTTAGGTCTGATGGTAGACTTCCAGCTTGCGTTTTCTGACTCGCTCCGTTTGGCACCTGCTGCTGCACGATGCGTGTCCAGGGAACTCGTGCCCGTCCGCGTGTTTATCCTGTGCTGGGTGCTTGACTTCGGGGCGAAGGGGCAAAAATGCCACTGATGTGTAAAAAACTTGGTGGTTAAACTCCGGGTACCAGCCCTGCATAGGTGATGGTCCATTAGAGTATTGCTCTGAATTGTGGTTTCTTCATATGAAAAGGTTAGAGCTGCAACTGGTGTGCATATGTGTGCACATACATTTCCTTGTTTGTCTGTTTCTTTTTTTTTTTTATTCTTTCCAAGTACAGGCATGTATGTAAAAAAGGCCGTATAATGTAAAGACAAGCAGGAAGAAGGTTCTGAACACAATTCATAGAATTCATAGAAATGAAAAACTTTTGCAAGAAAAGGACATCTGTTTCTTCTGTTTTGCCAGCAGAAAAAACATACAAAAAAGAAAGACTTATTGAAAGAGCTTATAATTCAAAATTGATTAGGGAGAGACGGATGGTTTATTATCATAGAGGAAAATATGATTGTTATACAGGAAAATATTTTAACCTAAAAACAAATGATCACATGTTTTCACTGAAACTGAAGTGCTATAAAAACTGAGTCCTGTACCTCATAGAAATTTGAAATACTTGTAGATTCCCATGTCACTTATTTCTTTGCTCTTTTAAGGGGAAAATGTTTAGTTGAAAACACTAATATTAAATAGTATTTAATATTGGTATGCTCTATTGCGCCCACATATTTTTAGCATTAGCACTAACCAGTATTGCAGAACTGCTCCTGTCTTTCAGCTCCAAACTAAAAGTTAGGAGCAAATGGTCATTAGACACATGATGAACTTCAATTGCCATAGTCATACAGGGAGACACATTTCAGAATTTTGTGTCACTGGCCTGGAGCCCTTCTAAATTACAGGCACTATTTGAAGTCGTCTCTAAATATAAATCAACAGTGGAAAAAGGGAAAATAGTTTGCAAGTATGTTACCTTTGCTCTTTTGTCTCATGGCATTTTTCAGACAAACGTTTGAAAGAAATAATGGTGTATTTAGATAGTATTAGCAACTATCATGTATAACACTGGCTTTGTAAAGGGCAACTATAACGAGAATCTGATGACAAGGTAGTAAAATATCAGTGATTGGGGTTTAACACTGGAGTTTAACATTGGGGTCTTTTTCAGCCATTTAAAGTTTTGGCAACTGAAACTATAAGTCAGAAAGCATTAGATGCGGATATATATAATGCAATTCCTACTGAAAAAGTGGATGGAACCTGCTGTTATGTAACTACGTACAAAGGTAACAGAAGATCCATATGTTTATTTCTTATGTTTTCTAGTAGTTTTATGTTTTGCCTATTTTACACCTTTTTTGTGTTTTCCTAGATTACAGCATTTGGGAAATTCAAGTTTTTATCTGAACAGCTTGACTATAATGTTATAGTTGCTGTAAATACAATTTTATAGACATCTATAAAATTATTAAGGATTTTAGTCTCTAGCATATATGAAGTTTAAGTATACATGCAAACCAAGAAAATGGGCTAATCTACTTTAATATTTTCAATTACTAAACCTTTCTTGTACTTGAGAACTTATATAATAGGTGTTTAGTTTCCTTGAGGAAGGTTAAAAAAGAGAGTAAAAAGATATTTTACTTTTTATGTAATCAGTTTTAATACTATGCAGAGAGTAGCATTACCTAAAAAAATCTGCTTGTTTTATACTTCTGGAATTTCTAGGGCAGCCATACCTGTGGGCCAGGTTGGATAGCAGACCCAACAAACAAGCAGAGAAAAGGTTTAAACGATTCTTGTATTCACTGGAAGATAGCAAAGGTTGGTGAAGATCTCTTCCTTGCTTTGGTAATGTAGTCATTTCGGTTGGATAAATGCCTCAGGTCTAATGAGGAAATGTCAGTGATCCCACTCCCTAATTTTAATTCTTAATGTTATTCTTAACTTCTGTTGCTGTAGTTTAAATATAATGTTGGCTATTTAAGCAATACTTCTTCATCTGAGTTGGTTTTGAAATTTTGAAAAGCCTAAAGGCTTTTATGCTACTTTAAACCATCCTAATTCTAGACTACCAAAATACGCTGAGTGTTGGTACTTGTACCAAGTAACTGGGAATACCACCTTTAAAAAATAAAGTAAAAAAAAAAAATCACATCATATTATGGTGTTTCAGTTCTGATATTGAAAGAATATCAAGAGTTTGCTAGAAACTAAATATTTATATATTTAGAATTTGTTTGGAATATTGAAGAGGATTTCAAGCCTGTTCCAGATTGCTGGATTCCAGCCAAGGAAATAGAGTTCTGTAATGGGAATCCTTTGCCTGATGAAAATGGGCATATGCCAGGTATGTATAGAAAAACACATTTTAAATGGGAAAAAAAACAGGTCTTGAAGTCAATTAGAGTTAGTTTGTGAATTACATGTAGTAGTAACATTGTCAGAAAACAAATTGAATATCGATTGTTCACTTTTCAGTTCACTTCTTCAGTGAAGAAGAACACTTCAGTTCACTTAAGTAATCACTGTTTTGATACAGTGAAAATAATTACCTGTGCCGGTTAACTGTAGAGTCTCAGGAAACTTCAACTGAAACCCTAGTTCTCATCTTTAAATTCCTTTGACATTTTTTGGAAATACAGCACAGGTTTTCCTGTTACTCTGTTTATAATTGAGATAACTGATTTTTAATCCATGTAGAGTTCTAATAAGCATTTGATAAATCAGTGCATTTAGTTTGATAAAATACGATGTTTCCTCTTAGGTTGGGTGCCTGTGGAGAAGAATAGTAAACAGTATTGCTGGCACTCATCTGTTATAAATTATGATGCTGAAATAGCACTGGTTTTGAAGCACCATGCTGACCCTGGGCTTCTGGAAGTCAGTCCAGTGCCTTTATCAGACCTTTTAGAACATACACTGGAGCTTATTGGAACTAACATTAATGCAAATCCATATGGTAAGTATAGTTTGTTGTTGAACACCTTTGTATTGAGTGGTATTTTTAATTGAAGAATATACTGCTTTTTTTTTGCCTTAACAAAAAAGTTGTACGTTCTAGCTAGTAATTGGCCGCATTTTGTGTAGCAAATTTGTGTGGCCAATTTGTTTGACACCTGACAGGAAAAAGATGTATACTGTCCAAGTAAGCTTTCTCAGTATGAAGGTATGGGCTTCAATTTGCGATTACTGCACTTTACAGACCTCTTAATGTGGCATAGCTCTTCTTTCCCTGGGAAGTTCTCATTAAAAAAGTCTCAAAAGTTATATTAAATATCATTCTTTGGTGTTACAAGTACTATTCAAGAAAAAATAGTGTAAGCCATGTTGCGCTTGTGGCTCCTCCCTTTAAAAGTCTTTTAACAAAAAACAATTAGGGTTGAGCATAAGTGATATAAGTGAGTTTTTAGTTCCGAACTGTTAGGTTAACTTGCAAAGATGAAAAGGAAAAAAAGGTAGTACCTAGTCTAAGCATTTTCTTAAAAATTAGAAGGAACTACAACAAAAAAATTGATCTAACTTTAATCTTAGATAAAGACTTGCATCAAACAGTCAACCATGAGGCAGTGTATTTGTTAACATTGTTGACTGGTACTTTATAGTTTGTTTTCAGAAACTGTTTGTGCTGTGGATTGTGATCTGAAGTACAATGAAGTTAGTTAGTGACCTTTTCGTTGATGTCGTGAGCCTGAGCACAAAACAGCTGTATAATCCTCTGTTGTGTTAATGTATTTTATATGGATAAATTTTATATGAGAATATATAATTTATATATATATATTATATAATGAGATTTTATATTTATATGCATAAAGTATGTATTTATCTACTCAAATGAAGACAAGATGGCAGTATCTAATAGAAATCTACCTTGCTAGAGCACTTTTAATACAGCTGTAGTGACAAAAGTGAGGAAACTCATAACTCAAATTATTACACGGGGCTATCAGGAAGGCTTATGTTTCTTTTATCACAGGATTAGGAAGCAAGAAACATCCTGTACACTTTCTGGTACCACATGGAGCATTTGAAATTAAGAATTCACCTGCTTTGAAACAAAATGATATATTGTCCTGGTTTGAAGGCTGCAGCGAGGGTAAAGTTGAAGGAATTGTGTGGCATTGCAATGACGGACATTTAATCAAGGTAATTATAGACGGGCATACAAAAAATGAATTTTGAAGTCCCCAACAGAAAACTTTTATTTAAAAAATAATAATTAAAAAAAAGGTGGGGGAATACATTAAAGCAATCTCTACTACTGCTTATGTTTGGGTGAAAAAAATTACCCATAGGTTTTTTGAGACAGAAGAATTAGGATGAGACAACTTTTATCAATTACTATATTGCTGTGTCTTCAAAAATCCTATTTCCATATAAAAGCTATGATGATGTTCCCCATGTAAAGTGTTGATGTTCAGTCATATTAAGAAGACAAACTCGCAGCAGTCTACTGGATCCTGTTCTCAGAGTCTGTCGATCTTTCAAGGTAGAACTCTGGTATTCTAGCACCTACAAAAGTTTTGTTTTGTTGTGGGAATATGGAAACAAGCTACTTATGTTTTTGCTTTAGTAATTGCAATCTGTAATTTTTAAGACTTAAGCTAATTTTAATGATAGGTGATGAAAAATATTATTACTCAGTCAGAAAGTGCTGTCACAATTTGTTCTAGCTGATTTTATCTTACAGTTCATCTTTGTCTTATTTTCCAAAATTTTCGGTAGTAAACATTCTCCTAGGATATTGTGTGACAGTGCACTTAGCGAAACTGCTGAGCGGTGATCACTGTAATGAAAAGATACTTATTTTTCATTATCTATATTATGTTAATAGTTTAAAGTAATTGAGAACACAGAATAATGGCTGTCTTCCTTGTCTGAATAGAGATCACTCAACATTTTGAGACATCTTTTATTTTGGTAATTTATTTCTTGTAATGTTGACTTTTATTAACTTTTTTTATATGTGTGTATATATATGTGTGTCATTCTTGAGTAATGAACAAGTTAATGTAATTTCTTAAGCTGTGGAGGTCACCAAGGTTCTAGATCGTCTTTTGTGCTTCTTTGTTAATCATTAACATGATGGATAACACTGATGGATAATAAATGACCTAATGCAAGGGATCTTTGAATCATCAGGCCTCAGTAGCTGGGAAGTGTTGGGTTACTATATTACAATCTCTGAAATGATCTTATGTCTTTTATTTTAGCTCCATCGCCATCATCTTGGTTTACGCTGGCCAACTGCAGAGACGTATCTGAATTCTCAGCCTGTTGTCATTTCGTTTAATAGAACTAAATATGACTGTGACTTTGAACCAAAGAGTTTGTTTCACCATTTTTCAAAGCTAGATGGTCAAAGATTTGACAGATTAAAAGATATCAACTTCGATGCTTGAAATATTTTTCCATCTTTTAAGTTCATTGCCATTTGTGCTGCATTCCTTCTGGTTTTTGTTTATCATGGAGAACTTTTAATACAGCATCTTCTCGCTTAGGTAACAGCCTAGCTGAACCACAGTTTTGCGTAAATGGCTATTTTTAATTGTATCTCACAAAAAGAAAGGTGACATTTGCAGCATGCTTATAGCTAGATCTCTCTGCTTAATATTCAGTTCTGAAAAACCCTTAGGTTCAAAAGCTATTTCTTGAAACTGTAAGTAACTGTTAAACTGTTTAAGAACTGTTAAGTATCTTGTCTGACACTGGCTAGTCCTTGTAGCTTCTTTAATGAAGGCAGTCGACTGTAAAAGGTTTCATAGGTTGCACTTCTTTAAATGTAATTAGAACACTGTTACATTTAGAATTCAGATTTAGGATCTCATCCTTTCTCATCAGTGAAAGGCAGATTTCAGTTGGGACCAGAATTAGGTCTGAAATGTGGTCATTTTAAGTTGCAGCAGTTTTTCTTGGGTGAATACTGAAAACTTACTAGTTACTATTTAACTAATAAGCTGCAGCATTACGTTAATACTTGAAAACTTAATTAATCTGTGTCTTGTAGGTATTTCCACTATTTTGGGAGACAAAAAAAAAAAAAAAAACGAGTATACTTTCCACTGTTTGCACTCTGTGTTGAAGTCCTTTGTAATTTAGAAAGAGCCATGGGTTGGTTTAATAATACCCCTTTTATGACTGCATCTAAATTGGGAAACTGTATATGCATATGCATGCTAAAATTTTTCAAAAGATGATAAATAATAAAAGTGAGAATACATAGTGAGTTCAGTGGTCTTTATTTTGTCTGTGTTAAGAAAGTATACATCCAGTTATACAAATTATACAAAAATCTAAAAAAAATGAAGCAAGTGTACATTTATCTACAAAAATACAGTTACTTTGGCTGAAATATTACACACTTTTTTACATCTTCATTTTTGGATTTTCTGAAATAGAGGTAGAAAATAACTAATGTTCTTAGATGGGAGACAACCAGCACAGTAACCCTGAGTCCCTACATGAGGTACATGCTAGCAGGAGGCAGTAAAAACAAAAAGTATCATGGATGTGGCACTTAGCACACTTAGCTTGTTCAGTGCATTGAATTTCTGGATTTCTGAATAACAGTGTATGCCCAGAATGACTATTCTACATTCACACAAGGCGCAGAAGGTAAGACTGCTTTTCTGTTTTGACTACTAGAGATAATACTGCCTCCAATTTATTGATTATTTTAATTGAGTTTTGCACTCTTACGTATGTGTGAAACTATTGCAACTGCGATGGATTTTTAGCATACCAGGATAAAAAGAGATAAATAATGAATAGTACTACATGATTACTCAGAATTTATTATCTGTAGTGATAGAGAATTTATTAAATACAGCCTAATCATCAGAAGTATTGGCTGGAATATCCACATGAATACCAAAATCCTCAGAAAGCTGCTTCAGTCTTTCTTCTAAGAGAATATTTTTTTTCACTTCTTCACTGTAATTATATTTCAGGTCCTCAATTTCTTCAAAAAAGGAAGGGTCAAAGGTATCCAGTTCTTTTCTTAGCTTTTTTATTTCTTCCTATTGAAAAAAATAAAAATTTTAGGTACTTTATCTAGAACTCTAGGAAGTAAATTTCAACAGTAGCTTTATTTTTTTTTTCCCCTTAAATGGGGGGGGAGAGAGAATACTCTTTTTTTCCTTAAAAGGGTAAACAATTAGAATGAGAATGTTTTCACTCTACAAACAGAAAAATCTATAACTAACTTTGCTCATTTATCTTGTGTAGAATAGCACAATCCTTACACCTCACCTTTAATTGCTCTTTTTCCAGATCTGAGGCTTGCAGTTTTTTGTGAAGATCAGCTACTTCTGTCATTAACTTGTCATTTTTATTCCTATCTATGACTCCACTATGTCCTGCAAAATAATAATTAAATTTAAAAGTAATGAACTAAATGAATAATCTTTTTATAACAACAAGAACTGAGACAGTTAATGTGCAAACCTGCTTTTGAACAAAACTACCAGAACAGGCTTAGATAATATCTCGTTAGTTCTTGTAAAAAATAGATGATGTCTAAATCTTATAACTCATGATTGCAGTAGTGATAGTTTTCCTGTCAAATGGCAACATGCTGCTCTGTAATGTTATCCATGGCCTCCCCTACTTGCTGTTATCTGTTTTCCATATGGATATCAAAACTTTACGCGTCTTTTCAGAAGAAATCTCTTATAATGCTTAAACTGTTCCTGGAGCTAATATCTGGAAACAGACTTAACGATTATCTTACCTTCAGGCCTCATCTTCATGTCTTTTTTCTGGGCTTTTTCCAAATAGAAAGGAGAAAAAAAACATTCTTTCTTTTTTACTTGCCTATTGATTACTACTAAGGTTTTAGGGCATCTAAAGATGTCCCAAGATGTCTATGTTTTTTGTTGAGACAACATACCTTTAAAAAAAAAAAAAAAAAAAAACCTTACAGTTCCAACTGAACTGCAGCTGCAGGGTACAGAAAAACTTACCTATCACAAAAAAAAAAAAAAATCTAGAGTTAAAAGCTAACTTTAGACAGTAAAAAAATGAACATATTAGTTATGCCATTATGTATTTTTCCACTTTTCGTGATTCTGTAGGTATCCCTGAAGGAGTTTTGCAGTGTAGCATACCAAAGGCTCAGAGCTTTGCCTTCAGTTCCATTCACAACAAAATGTTTGCTAATGCTTATCGCTATGGCATTATAAAATGTACAATGTACTGTACTGAATTCCAAGACTCATGAGATAGAGTTAAATAGGCTTTCGAATTTCCTGTGCGACCCAAAATCCCTAATGCAAGTGATCCCTATGAAGTCATTTGTTCTCTGGGAGCTGAGAATTCAGGGCAAGACAAGTAGGCAAGTAAGTTTTCAATAAACGACTGAAATTTTAAAAGCAGTCAAATTTTAAAGTGGTACCATGAAATACACATCCTTTCAGAAAGTCTTATGAAAAATTCAGCTTCTCATTCAAGATACTATTACTAAGTTGTTGAGATTTTTTTTTACAAACATTCCTTTATAAAAATATTACATAAGTAATGTCTAGTTTATGCTATTTTGGCATTAATGTAATTCAAATTCTTCTGTAGATTTATTTTCACCTTGAACGCATATTACATGAAAAAAGTCAATTATTACCAGCTGCAGGACCTTCAGTCATATTTGAGTCTATTCGTAGCTTGTATACTTCCACCTGGTGAGCTAGCTCTGCTTTCTCATTCTCCAACTGATTAATAGTTAATCTGTAATATAAAATATTTTAAGAATAATTTATAATACAATATAAAATACATAACTAAGACTTGCAATGGCTATCTCTGTTCATTCTTATTTCATGTATATTGGCTAAGGGTTTTTGTTTGTTTAACTACATTACCTTAAAAGCTGAAGCTCTTGGATGAGGCCTTCCTCTGTCCTAGCCTGTTCAGGCAAGTGTTTGAGAATCTCGATCTTTAAAGGTAACAAAGTTTTACTTCAAAAATTGTATTCACAGGCACCACAATTAAAATGGAGATAATTAATTCTATTTGTATGGGTTAATAAAATAAATGGGGAAAATATGTAACCAAGCACCATGTTATTACAGAATAAATAAATAAAACTATTTCCACTGCTATTTCCACTATAAAACTGCTTATTATCTACATTCCTCTTAAAGCTAGTGTTGATCAATGCTGCATATTTCATGAAAAGGTGGACAGAAAAATAATTAAAAGTTAGATTACAATATATATACACAGTAAAAAGGTATAGATGTGCTTAAAGAAGTGTTACACCTCAGTCATTTAGTTGCTTTAAAAACTCCGCATAGGTTTCCAAACTGCTTTTTTCTAGGTGTTTAAGTTGCCTTATTCTTTTCAAACATGCCTGATTGTGTAGTTGATGAACTCCCAAGTGTGAAATATATTTACAAGATTTGTTAAGGACAACATATAAGGTACTATGATTAAAAAAGAAAAAACATAATTCCAACTGGAAATTGCTATCCTAAAGTTGAACTTCATGTCTAAGTCAATCTCCCCAAAAAGAAAATCAAGAAAGAGGAAAGTTTCTGCAGTAAACTCTGTTGAGAAAATCAGAAGATTTTAAGACAGACTGAAGCATCTGTGGCTACAAGATTTCATATGATCAATGAAAAAAATCCTTAAAATAACAGCAAAATGGTGTGCTGGCTAGGTTTTACTCACTTGTTCTTTTAAGTCTTTTAAGGATTTATCAGCATTGCATTCACGTTCTGTTGCCTCTTGAAGTAGATGTTTAAGGTTAGTAATGCTTTGGTCTTTTTTAGCAATATCAGTTTCCAGTTCCTTCACCTTAGTTTCATACATCCTGAAAATAAAAATTAATAAAATATATAGAGAACATAAGCTAATCTTTTACAGAAACAGAGACTTACATATTCTCAGGAGTGATATGCTGTACACCATGAAGTGTTTGGGATAGCTTTGAAATAATTACAGGTCCTGTTCATAAAGCAAGCTGAATGAAGCACGAGAAACACAAATTTGTATTTTAGGGTCTTTTTAGGGTATTGTACACGTATTTCAGACTAGCTCCTGTTAAAAACATACACAAGTCTCTTGTACTCTTTTGAATGATCAATTTAGACCTGATCAATGTGTAAACATTGATGTGTAAACATTGATCAGGTCTAAAATACTTTGACAGTATATCTCCTAAGAGTTTATGGAAAATAATGTCTTTAAAAGGTTTAATGCAGATAAAGAAAATGGGCTCTAAACAAAAAATGTTCTATAAGAAATTATGTTTATCCCAGTGTAACTATAAACTGAGAAGAATGCAGTTTTGTTCCAGACCATAAAAAGATCCAAAAATAATTAAAAAAAAGGCTTTGTGGAGTCACAGAAATGTTGGTTAGAAAGCACTTCTCAAGGTTTTTTTAGTGTGTAATCTCCTGAAGCATGTTTTCAGATAGTTACACACTCTCCAACATCTTCCTACCTGCAAAACAGCCTTCCTGCATATCACTTGGATGATACTTTTATCTGCCCTATCAAGGACACTATTACCCCTAAATGTCTTGAGGGTGTGCTGATGAGGTGGAGTAGGTGGAAAGGTGTCCCAGTCCCATATTAATGGTATTCACTTAACTTTAAAATCACATTTAAATATGTTAAAGTAAATGTAAATAAAACCTTTTAGTACAATGGGAAAGTACAATATATGTATGTATATATATAATATATATATACTATGTAGATATAGTTACATATAAGTATCAACTAAGTACAGGTAGAACAACTGTTTCCAAAAGAGGTAAATAAAATGAAAGAAAAACTATTCTTCCTTGTTAGATGTGCCAGATGTGCCTTCCTGTGTTAGATGAGCCAGAACACAGATGATACTCAGTTGAAAACTTATCTCAAGACAAGAGTTTTCCTTCTTCCTTCACATTGGTAAAGCACTAGCACATTTCACATGACTATATCTTAGATTTTAATCTTTATATTCTTCATATGAAACTGTTCATTATTAAACATACTGGTGCACCAATATAGAGTATTTATATATAACTCTATTGAGTATTATTGAGTGTTGTAGTAATGCCTTTGTGATTGGCAACGGGGTGACTTTAGGGGTGACAGTATTTCTTAGAACAGGCCACAGAACACAATACCAAACAGCTTGGCTCTAGTAAAGAAAGGAATGCAACTGAAGTCCTTTAGGCTCTAGAGTCAAGATCTCCAGTCTTTATAAATAAATAATCATAGAAAAGTCAACTTAACTAACTGAAGTAGTACAAAGGATTGTATGACTAAGTTGCAATGGAAAACTGGTGCCACAGAACCAGCTTGTGCTTGTGCTACACTCAGTGATGATCAAAATTTTAGAACAAGAGATAATTGATTGCTGCAGAATTGTAAGACTCCATTAATATTACCATAATACAGTAATTTTGATGCTGAATTTATGAGGCTTGATGATTTCAAAGTATGAGAAAGTGGCCATTTCCACACTACTTTTTCTATATTAGAAAAATGATCTAATTCTAGTCCCTGACCTTTTCTCTCTTCTACAAAAAACAGAATCAAGCGGCTAATTGCATGCAGTTAGTTTTCAGGACCTTCAGAGAGCACGTGAAGGATCTCTAGCTACATCTGCATGTTCCACGGAGCATGGAAATTCCAGTGTACTTCCTAAACAAAAAATCTGCACATTCACATGGACATAAGTAGGTACAAACACTGCAAAATTAGAACAAGGTTACTGACGTGTTTTTTCAGATTGTCAGCTTTGTGGTAAGGCATAATTCTTGGTAAAAATGCTGATGTTACTCCAAAAGCACATTACAATATATTTAAGCACCAAGGGACAAATTACTCAGCTGATCTAAAGAATGGAGAAAAAGTAACCAGCTAACAAGGCCAATCACAGAATAGTTGAGGTTGGAAGGAGTTGAGGCCCTAGAGATCATTTATTCCAACCTGCTGCGCAAGCAGGGACACCCAGAGCATGTGGCACAGGGTGGCATCCAGGCAGGTTTTGAAAATGTTTAAAGAAACTAGATCTCTGCTGAATTCACATCAGATACCTCTACCCTTCATTCTTAATTCCTACCTTGTTATAACAAGTGATTTCCAATTTTTGCTGTCAGCTCCATCAACCTGAGGATCTCGGCTCTCAATCAAATTTAGCCTCTGAATGTTTTCCTCCAGCTGCATAGTTAACTTCTCATTTAATACCTCCAAGTTATTCTTTGCTATTCGTAGCTTTTCTCCAGCATCAATTTCCTGTTGTTCAGTAAGAGTAGAAAGTTAAATGAAATACACATCCTCATACATAGCGCTGGGTTGTCTAAAAATGATAGTGAGGTAGGATCGGTAAAGTAGGAACAAAGAGCATATCCCCGATTATTAGCACTACATCTTCAAAGTTCTGTCTTGGGCTATTCTTTGGAGAACCCTCTCTGACATGAAATCCTGTCATGTCAAAATCAATAGTTTAAAAACAACAACAACAAAAGAGCGCTGATTCTATATTAGCCAGGAAAAAAATAAGATACTTACCATGATCAGTAATTAATTCAAATAAGTGGTTGCATTACAATGATCGTACCTTTTTCAGTTCTTTACGTAGTCTCTCATTTTCAGTAATGGCTTTTTCCATGCCCTTGGTTTTTGATTCATAATGCGTACTTAGGTTGCCCCCCAGATGAAGTTTCATTTTTTCCACTTCAGACTAAATATGTGTTAAAAATGTGTTAAAACAGTGCATTTATATTGCTTAGTAGAAAGTTAAAGCAGAAAGCACAGCACAGTTACTTTGCACATTTAACATAACATTTAATCACATATTTAATTGTATCCTGCAGGTGTTCAGAGATATTTTATGCTATTAGTGCCTGTCCCTAAACAATTTTTCACTTTAATTCCATCACACAATTTGAACTTTCTACTATAAAAGTGATGATCCTCATTTGAAAATATATTTTTATTTTTGTAGGTGGGGTGCTTCAGAGTACCATCATATTATCAGTATTTTCATTATATAAATTATGTAATATGTTATGCCAAAATGAAGCTTTGCATTTGTGTTCTACAAGCTTTGCAGTTAGTATTTTAAAGGCATTTTTGTGCCAGTCCATGTGGGCCACAGAGTTGCTTTTCAATTTTCCTAATGAACTACTACCTAAATATATTTACTAAAGAAAAATGTGTACCTTAAGCCTCTCATTTTCCCGTTCAAGACTTCGTAACTTCTCATTAGAAACAACACTTGGAGCTTTTTTCATATCTTCATTTTCTCTTTGGACTCTTTCTATAACTTTTTTCATCAAACCAATTGTTTTCTCCAATTCAGGGACTGTTTTTCCACTTCTGCCAGACTATACAAGAGGGAAAAATGAAACAAAAAAACTGCTATGAAACAAACTGGACTAGATGATCTCTAAAGATCTCTTCCAACCTCAAGGATTCTATGATTCTATGATTCTTCCTCAAAGGTAAGGACGACACAGTTCAGAACCTTTTATTCCCTACAGCCATAAGAAAACCTAGGTAGTGATCAAGTTTTGAAAGTGAAAATGACTTAATTTTCACCTCAAAATTTTTCATTCAAAATCCCCAAATCTTCATTTTCTAAAAGCACTGAAAAAGTTAGGAGGTTTGTGATGGTATATAGCAGAGTTCGAAAAAGCCATTGTTAGTTCTCTTGTGTCTGAAAAGCATGAAAGTTAGAGAATTCACCACCTTCTCAGAACCTTTGAAGAAAGCAGTTTTATAAACTGAATTCAACTTTATCCAAAAACACCACTGCATAAATAGGCAGATACACAAGCAGTCTGTGCAGGGTATTAAAGAAAGTATATTAAATATACTTCAGTAGAACCTCCAACAAAATCTTAATTATCATGTTCTTCCCCCAGGAAGCAGAACTCATTTTCCCCACACTATAGAGTGAAAGAGCCACTAAAATTTTTAAGAGCTTTTACATCTGTCTCCTTTAAATGCCACACAAATCATTTGAGAAGTCAGTAACAAGAGAGACGGCACTCCTGGAACTTATTTTTCCTGCAACTTTTGAAACACTACTAATGTAGTGGAAAGGAACTGAAGTAAAATTTAACTGTCATCTTACACAGAAAAACAAACAAAAAACTTCCTGTCAGGAAGCTGCAATTTCTAAACACCTGCATGAAATCAAAATTCTACTTTTTTAATCAGTTACTATATTCATACTCATTAACATAAATTACAACTTTTATTACTAGTGCTCTAACACCTACTTTTGATACAAATGTGTTTCTAGAGATAATTTTTAATCCAGATGACAAAATAAGGCTATGACCCTGCAATATTTAGTGCAGCTTTATTCCTTTGAATGGTGCTATTAACTGAAATTTTCATTAATGTATTATAAGACTATGCAAAAAACAGATAAGAACACTTCCTCATGTTTACAGTTGATTCCAAACAATTTTAATCAAATACAGTTATTTATTGTATTTTAGTCTCATACAACTGTGATGAAAAAACACGGTTAAAATACTTACCCCTCTAACATTGCCCAGTTTACGCTCAACTTCTGCCTTCTCTTTTTTGAGAAGTTCACACATTTCTTTTAAGTCACTCACTTGGTCCTAAATAAATAAATAAATAAATAAAGTTAATAAGCAAGATACTGAGATTTTAAACTGAGGCAAATAGTTATAAAATTCCAAGTTTACCTTGAAAAAAGAAAGCAACTTCTGATCACAATTACATATTTCATCATTTCTACCAATGATTCAACTTCCACATCCAGTTTAAACATGAAAAGCCTATGATATGTACAGAAAAGGCATACATTTCTATTTAAGCAAGTCCATGATTTTCTTCTCTACAGAGATGTTACCTTTAGTCTCGGCAAATCTTTAATGGCCTGCTCTAACTGGAATTTCAGCTCAACATTTTCAGAAGATAGTCTCAAATTTTCCTTTAGAACCTCTTGCTCTCTCCGATATTGATCTGATCCTATTCCTGATGTCTTGAGAAAAAAAAAAAGTAACTTATTATTTAATGTCAAAGTATTATTCATTTTACCACTGTAAAGCAGCAACAGAGAATTAATTTTCTTTTTATACATAAAATAAAATTCACTATCACAGAATACTGAGTGTTTTTGAAACAGAAATCCTTTTGGAATCTCTTCATCACTTTAATTGTGTGGAATAACATTCAGAGATGTAAGTTGCACCACCAGTTTTTTGCTAACCTACTTGGATATAAGCTTTAAAAAATTAAGAGAACTTAAACATTAAAACAAATGTAAAATCCATCAAAAAAAATTTAAACTGGAAGTAACTCTCAATAAATCTCAAAAGTCTAAGATACACACACACACACACACACAAACCAAAAAAAAGCTACAGAGTATAGGTAGCTGTGCACTCTACCTGGCAGCAGAATCTAATATTAAGTACATATTGTGGTATTTTTATTAAATGACATTTTTTTTTTCACAAATTCAAAGATAATTCACAGACCGAGTGTAAAACAGTGTATAAATCTAGTTTTTAGGTAGAATTAGTTTCTATATTTTTAAGTGGTTTATCAAAGGAGGCTAGTAATTTCTATTACATAGAGTGCTCTAGATGCCTTATATAGGCCATTCCAATAAATTCACTTGTCACCTCTTACCGGTAAATAATAGACCTTTCCAAGGATAATAATCAGCAGTTTTCATTTATGTAATTAACCATTATCATTCGTGATTAATAAACCATAGAAATAAAACGTCCTTCAGAAAAGTGTGTTTTAAATGAGTAAGAGCAAATAATACCACATCACAAGATATCTAAAACACAAACATCATCAGTTAGCTGCATGTATCATTGTTACTATTTTTAAACTATGTAGAGTCGAACTTGAGAATTCACAATAGCTTACTTCTGAGCTGACACTCACGCATCTACCAGAGCTGTAAGATTTGTTTAGTGGACCACTCAGTGACTACTTTGATATCGCTTCAGATCACACTTTGGAAAGCAACTACATTATTAAGATCAAACTATTCTAATTCTATACCATTTATACTCTAAAATGCTAAAGGACTGCTACAGTATCAAACCTGGGGCATCTCACAAAGTTATGAGGTTGGTTCAGCTCCTTCTGTGCAAGCAGGTTTCATGTTTTTACTCAGCAGTGTGTTTATGCATTTCATTATTCACCTTTGTATTTTCTCCCCCACAGCCATTAGCTTGATTAGAAGATTCCCCTGAATCAGAATGTTTGCAGCTTATGCTCTCAGGACAAGACTCTTCTCTGCTTTCCTTTTCATCAACATTTGACTGCTTGTTTATTTCTTGATTCCTGTCTTCTCCTCCTTCTCCTTCACAATTCTCATCTTTTTTTTCTTCCTCAGTTTGAGTTATATTTTCTTCTTTATCATTGCCATTTTGTTCATCATCTTCAGCTTTAGCTTTGCTCGTTGATCCTTCCCCAGCAATATCTACGTCCTTGCAGTTTTTACTATCTTCAGATTGCTGTTCTGCAAACCCTTCAGTACTTTCACCTGCAGCAGCCTCATGGCCTTTTTTAGGAATGTCTGCATCCTCATCTGTTTCATTACCATTGATAATGCTAAGGTTAGTTTGATGTTTGATTTTATCCCTATTTGAAATAAGTTTCTTTTGAAGGTAACTGAAAAATTTACATGTACTGATATTGATGGGAACAGAGTTACTCAGTTCAGTTCGGTCACATGTTGTACTCTGATTGAAGTTGAAGATAGAACAAACATGAAAGAAAAGTAGAATACAGTAAAACAAAAGTAGTAAAACAGAAAATTAAAAAAAAAAAAAAAAAAGAAAATCAGGACAATCTCTTAAGTTTACTTCTTGCAGGTTTAAGATGACCTGCTAATTCAATATTGTCAACATAATGAAAACTGTATAAAACAAAAGAGAAGAAAAAAAAGAGAAGAAAAAAGAAACAACACCTAATGCAACTGAAATCAACCTCAGTGTTTTTCTCAAACTCTACATATTTTCAAATTCTCAATGAATATGAAAGATGTAAGTAGCCTCTCAGTGGCAGATTCACATACTTGAAAATACATGTACCTTATTTCTCCACATTCTCATTTGAAATTCTCATTTCTTCTAAACATGCTTACCATATTGAATATTTCAGCCTCTACCTCTAGAACACAACTGGATTTTTTTTTCACATTAAACTCTAAGTATTTTGCATCCTGTTCTAGACTACTACTTTTGAAAACAAAATCAACCATATGATAGAATAATAAATGTACAGTAAATGTTTTAATTAAGTAAACATTATTCTTTTAGGTTATATAGCTACATTCTTAACTTACCGAGGGTCTAGAATATGCCTCTCCTGAGCTTTGTCTCTGCAATGCATGAAGCTTTTGCTGAAGGTATTGGTTTTTAAAATGTAACTCTTCTACAACAGAATCTCGTGGAATAGCTTGCTGCGTTCTAAATTCAAAAAATGAATCATGCAAAATAAAACAAATTATTGCTAATGCACAGAAGAATCCCTTAATGTAAAAATAAGCATGGGACTTCTGGCTGCATATTGTATTATTACTCAGTTTTAATAAAAATCAATCTTACCATGTACACTATTTCAATAAATCCCCATGAACCCAGAGTATTTACTTTGGCAAAAGGAATCTGCTGTATTGACTTGTGCACTTTCTGTTCCCAAGGTACATAAACTAGTCCCACTGATTAAGAATACACTCACTAACTGCAACTTTTGAATTATAGTACCTTTCCCTAACTTCTATTTATAATTTTACACAAAAAGAGCCAAATATTTTTCAGATTATTTAGCCTTTGAAATAATAAACCAATATAACCTATTCTCTAAACACAATTGCTCCCAATCAACTTGAAGCTTGCTATTTATAGACACAGGCTTTTGAAACTTAGCATTTTTAAGGATCAACTGATAGAATAACCTCCTACAGAGTGTCTCATCTAGGTTTTTCAGTTTTCACATATTCTCTTGGAATACCTCTCACCTCATATGAGCAATTTCATTTTCTAAATCAAGATTCTGTTTCCTTAGTTCTTCTAGTTCTTTTTCAGTCTCTGAGGCTCTCGATCCAACAACGCGGTCAACAGTAACACTAGTAGTTTTCAGTTTCTTCTGTAGAATAATTTTCTCTTTTTCAGTCCTGCAATATGCAGCAAATTTGCATGAAAAACTTTTACAGCTAATAACCTTCTTAAAAAGGAACGGTTTCCTATCTTAAAGAACCCATCTTACAATCTATTTGCTCACTAAAGCTCTTCCACACTTTTTCTCAATTAAAAAAAAAATCAAGCCACAAATCACTTGTTAGTTTGCTTATGTATTATGTGAAATTCATGAGCAGTTTGCTAATACTAAAAGTCATTTTAAACACCTTCAAACTGCAATCCAAGAACCTCAACCATCTGGAGATCTCGATGATCCGTTTTTGGATCTTGCATGAGTAAAAACCTGCCATTACTGTATTGAAAAATATAACTTCACCCTGAAGGGCTTGCTTGTTTATGATTTTATTACATTTTTTTTTCTGAGAAAGTTTTGTTAGTGCTGCAATAGTACAGCAAGCAGTTACTGCAGCATCCAGTCCTACATATCTAACAAAATGACACAGTATCTCAGAGTGCTGTGGAAAGAAAGCCTGTCTTCATCTAGCTATTACTTCTGCAATGGGATAACAGAATGCTATGTATAATAAACATAATCAAAAACTGAAATTAGTTTTACTGAAAACCAGTTTCTTCTATACAAGGCTGTCAGCTCTCTCAAGTGACAAGATACTAGCAGAGCAACCAGTCCTTAAAACTGACCTCATTTTTAAAACTGTAATAAAAATGTCAAATTCTAGACATCAATTTTATAAATGTAATAAACTGTTCTAACTGTGTAGCGAAATTACATAATGACATACATAGTCATTATTGGATTATTATTATTTGGCTTTCCTTTATATTGCCACAGTTTTGTAGCAAGAACTGTTAAAATCAACTCACTTGGTATGAAGTTCTTTCAGTGTATTGAACTGTTTGGTTAAAGCATCCAATTCTTTTTCCTTCTCTTTTAGTTTGTTCTTCATCCCTTCCATTCTTATTTGCCATTTTTTACCTTCTTCCCATCTAATTATTTCCTCCTTGGAGGTCTGTGAAGCATATGAACAAAATTTTTTTTTGATTTATTTTGTGTAGAGCAGAAGAAATAAACGCATTAGAAAACTATGAATGATAACTTGTCATTTCTAAATTTTAAACATTAAACCAAGCTAGATAATGTAACTAGGCCAATAAATTACTTAGGTGGCCCAGCTGGATACCCTAAATATGCTGCAGCAACTGGCATATAAAGTTAACATATCTTAATACTATTCATTAGTAGCAATTCATCAATAGGAATTCACTAGGAAATTCATTAACTTTTAATATTGATTTTGCAAAAACATGCATTTTATTAAATCAGAGATGTAACCTTTTACTATGAATTACAGATAGATATAGAAGTAAAGGTAGGTAAAGAAGAAGTGTTTTCTATGCCAATTTATTGCAGATTGGTATTTTTCTGCTGCCATTTACCAGGAGTTTACAATTGCTGACAATTGACAATTTTAGGGTTATTTTTTTCCTATAACAAATGGAAACTCTACTTACATTTCAGTAATTATAAAATACATTATCTAATGAAAAACTGTACAGCTATTGAACTATCACAGCCAATGTTCCTGTGAACAACATATATGCATATTTATATGTGCATGGATTCACATACACACTCACACACATATATCTATACACACACACATATAAATATATAAATATATAAATATATGTATGTATATAAAAATAATTGGACTTTTATGTTCCTTCAGGAAGCCTCTATACTTCCTTTAATTGCTAGTAAGGAACAGTCATAAAAAAACAGTCATAAAAAAATAAGCAAGCATCCCAAATTAAAAAAAAGATATATTAAGATAGAGCAATAGGTATTACAAAAAAGTCTCAAACTAAGAAGAAATATAAATTTAGTCTGAAAATTATACTTAATATTATAAATATACTGAAGGCAATTATAACAATATTCTATAAAGCTCCAGTAAACTATATAGTTACCATGACAAACTAAACTGGATACTGAAATAGCAAAATAACAAACAAGATAGGTAAAACAGGTATCTTGGATCACACAGAACTACAAAGTACTTCAGTTTTATCACTGCATTCTCAGATGCATATTTGACAGCATTTATGTAATAATTTTCTATACTACCTCTAAGATTTTATCTGTTTACTAAAACTTATACTGGATCTTTAAAATTTCCAATGGATTTATAGCGAATTTTCTTTAAAATTTCTAATGAGTCCTCCACTATATCAATAGGGAAAGGAAAATATTAATATGCTAGCATTCAGTACTAAGGAAGGGTTACAGAACAGGCTATATGAACAACAACAGTCATAAAATTATTTTGAGTAAGATGGAGATTTTGTGGAGAGGAGGGTTGGAGAGTTTTGGAGGTTTTTTGGTTTGTTTGAAGCAGGGAAAGTTGAATTACCTAGACTAAAGCTAATGTCTTTAAAAGATTTATTACATACCTTGTCTTCTTTTATATTTTTCTTTTCTGTTTCTTCACACTTCTTCTCAAGTTCATTTTCCAACTTTTTAACTTTTTTCTGAAGTTCATCTATCAGATTTTGCTCACCAGTTTTGTTCTGAAAAAGTATAATTAACTTGCACAATCTTAAAATTTTAGTGACCAATACTTAAGCAATTTCTGTCCTCAAAAATGAAGAATTCAGTAATTTAAGGAAAGTTTATAACTTAAATAGCATCCTAAAATGAATTCTACCAATTAGAATTAATGAAATGTAACTTTACATTATAAAGTCAATAACTGGTAAATAGGTGAGTTCAAAAATGTAAGTTTAAATAATTGTTTTGAAAAATCAATCCTTTATTAAGGACATCCAGGAAGATGACAAAATTTGAGCTAACCATTTTTCAAAGAAGCTTGAAAACTAGTAATTCAGCACCTCAGACTCTTTAATACTTCCATTTCTTTCATTTCAGGGTCACTGTTTTCAGCTTCTCTCTTAGATTTGAGATGTGCTTCTAACAGCAAAAGCTAATGACTCATATTACCCTGCAGAAATCAGGCTGATTCCAATCAAATATTAGTCTTTATATCCCTGAAGGTACTTAATCTTTCTCTCCCCCTTCCCCACGAAAAAGCAGAAAGTATGCAGAATGTATGCAGAAAGTTGGAGCAAGATTTTTAATAAACAGAAACAAAAAAACCCACACATCTACCTGAATACTACTGGTCAGCCTCCTAATCCTTTTTTTCAGTTCTTCATTTTCTTTTTCCATTTCATTTTTTTCTCTCATCACTTTAGTAAATGCTTTTTGCTTCCTCTGAAGTTCTTGGTTCAACTCATCCACTTCATTTAACAAAGAGCTCTCCTTGTTTTTACTTATTTTAAGGTTATCTCTAAATTTTGTAACCTGATCATTTAATTCTTCTATCTGTGTCTAGAAGAGAAAAAAAAAATCAGGATATCAGCAATACAAAAACACAATAGAAAGATAATACCTAGTACTCACTGTGAGCCCCTTTGTTTGTCTATCAACAATCTCCTGGACATTCATGTAGGCCTCTTTCTGTGATGCTGCAGAAATAATCTGCTGCTCAGCATTAGCAGTCATTTCTGCTCGGAGTTCCAGAAGTGCTTTACTCAAAGCCTAAAATAACATAACATAACATAACATAACATAAATAAAATAAAATAAAATTCAAGCATTTTAAGTTACCATACATGTTACAAAATAGAAAAAGGCAATTTTATTATGTTTAAATTACTCAGGTGTATTCTACCTACTGCTGTGCTGCTCACAGTACTCTGAAGCATGAAACCATATTAAACAATTATTTAGTTTGTGTCACAGGTATATAATCTTTGTTGACTAACTTTTTGCTGCTTCTCTTTTAAGGCTAACTGGCTCTTCAGGCGTTCCACCAGGTTCTTCAGTGTTGTTGTGGGTGCTCTATTATTTGCTTCTCTTTGGGACTCTAGTTCAGCTTTTACATTCACTAATTCATTTTCCACCTGAGATAACATGTTCCTCAACTTATTTGCTTCCATCTTCAGGTGCTCCACATCAATGGCATGCTTTTCCTGAAGTCTAATAAAAATAATAATTAAGATGTATTTCAGTAATGAAGTTCACAAACTTGAAATAAATAATAAAAACATAAGATTGTGTCCTTGGTTATTGTTAAATGGCAGCAAAGACTCCCTGCCTCAATTTAATAAGAAAGCTCTTCAAGATAACAAATTAGATTAAAGCATTTGTATTTTTATTTTTGAGTTAATAATAAAGCTATTCTAATCCTTGGCATTAGCAGGTAAAGAAGGATTGTATTTTCTTCCGTATTATCCGTATTAACGGATACATTCTCATGAATTATTATTGTTTTCTTTAAGATTTAGCTTAATGGCATTTGTCATACCAAGTCTCATTGAATACTTTTTGTTTCACTGTAGGGCATAAATTTAATAATTGAAAGGCATTTTACAAGCCACAGATTTTTCAATTTTAGCCTTGATCAAAGATTTCAAAGTAAAACAGTTTACAAATCAACCAACTTTTGTGTTATTTTTTTCATCTTAAATTTGAGGGCTTTTTTGAACTTATTTTTGAGTTACTTATTTCAGCTTAAATTCAGCAAAAACATATTCCATTCACAGACCTCTTCCATATCAGCAATAAATAGTTGATTTGATGCAATCCAAATGTGACTGGACTGCATTAACAATCTAAAAACTTACTGGGCCCTGATGCTCTCAAACTCTTTGACTTTCATTGAAGTAATTTGTTTCTGTTTTTCCAAGTCAGATGATGTTTTCTTTAACTTGATAACAAGTGAAGCAAGAGAATTGTCCTGTTCTGCTACAGTTTCCTCCATTTCAGCCAAACGGAGTAAATGTTTGTCGCTAGGAAGTATCAAAGAAGGCTTTTTCATTAACTCCTGTAAAACAGAACAAATACATGTGACAAATATTTTAAGGTTTAAATCATATGGAAATCAGTGACGTATTTTGAACTCAATCTTGAACATAACCAAGCATTAATATTTATCATTTCTATCTATTGTGGAATGAGTCAATATTTACGCAGAAACATCAATTGCATTGCTTTCAAAAGAACTCTTTGTAGATGTCAACTTATCATAAGGTGTCAAGACAGAAATTGAATTAGATTGTGTTATTTTCTTTAGCCATAAATTTTAAATGAAAAGCACAGAAAACATTAAAAAACCCACCTCTTTTCTAGAATTTTCCATAAATTAGAGTGATATGAAATAAGCTCTATATACTATGGTAGTAAGTTCATTTTTCACATTTGTTCTCTCAAACTCTTCCAGTTCAAGAAAACAGTAATCCTGTAATGACTATCAATTTATTTTTCTTGTAATGATTTATGACTTTCTTCTTGAATTTTCAAAATTTCACTCATTCCACAAATAACTCACCAAAGCAGTCTGCTTGAATTTATTAAGAGAATTATCAGTATGCAAATCTAACTTTTGGTGTAGAACTCTCAGGTCTTCTTCATGCTTCTTGATTACTTCCTCTTGTTCCTGTAAGTTCAAAGTAAAGATGTAACCCTACTGTACTTACACTGGTACATAATTCCATAAATGAAATGGCTTTTTAACACCTAGTGGGAAAGAATCCACTATTACAGTTTTAGGATATGTTTGCACTAGAAAGTAATATGGTGCAACAAAAGAGGAACTGTAAACCAAAACAGTTGTTATGGAAGATTGAAAACTGTATTACACACGTTTCAAGGATATTTACTTTGGACTAGATTTAGTCTGGTCCCATAAATTGAATGTATACTAGCAAATGGAGCACAGTAAGTTCATCCTTAGACTGCATTTTCTGGTTTAGTGTCAAAGCAATAATATTTGATTTCTCTCAGATGAAATAGCTATACATATTAAAAACACAGTAAGTAAAGATGATCCGCTACAGAAACACACTCCTGAAACAAACACACTATATGTATTTCCATAAATGCATGTCATTCTTATTCCTCCCAAATATACTGCAAGATGCACTGTTCTAAGTGCATGAAAACCCTTTAGGAGTCTACTTTTCTTTTTCCTTCTGTCATACTAATCTAATTCCTAGAAAGACACTGGAAACATAAACCTCTTGACTAAGCAAATTTCTGTAAAAATTAGCAGTTCATTAAGTTGATGAACTTTGGACATGAAAAATGAATAATCGTGTCTACTCTGTTCCCTCTGAAGTCAGAAAACTAAAATTTCACTTACAATGAGATGAACAAATAATCCACTAAAACAACTTAAAATCAGAAGAAAATACATGCAAAAAGGTTTAGCTACCTCTCTTGCTTTAGCAAGCAAATGTTGGTATTTCTTTAACACTTCTTCCTTCTGATTTAATCTTGCTTGCATATTTGCAATGGTTTGATGAGCAATTTTTATGGCATGATGGTACTCTGGATCATCTTCTTTTCTGCCCAAGTCAGCTATTATTTTGTCTCTTTCTGATGTTGCAGGTAATCGAAGTCTTAGTTCATTTATAATCTTGTCTCTTGATAGAACATTTTGTTCAGCTTTCCACAGAGCAGTTTCTTTTTCTTTTAATTTCTAAACAAAAAGTATCAGAAAGATTTGTCTAAACTGACTTATAATATCAAACTGTTTGTGTCAAGTTTTGTACAGATCAAAAGTTCCATAGTATGATTAGTATGTCCTTATGTACTGCTGCCTGGCACATAGCAGCTTTATACTACCAAAATTATGAAATGAGTCTTTTCAAATTTCTTGAGAATCACAAACTATCTTCTCTAACAGATTTTCAATTTAGTATAGTCTAAAATGTGAAATTTAGAACTATCTAAACAGATTAAAAATTCTCCTTTTGTAATTTTTTCTAATGGTGAAAAGTTAATTTTAGGGAAATGACATATTTAAGTGACATTTACCAAAGGATATTTGAAATATATATATAAAAAAAAACATATAAATAAACATTTTGTCATTTATAAGAAAATGCATATATTTCATTACCTCCTCTAGCGATTTGCATGTTGACCTAGTTTCCAGGATTGTTCGAATGTGCTCCTGATTTCTCTTCAAAGCCATCTCAAGCTGCTGTGGAAGGGGCAAACTAGAGTCTGGAACTGATCCTGTGGCCTCTTCAAACTGCACAGAAAAATTCATATTAATGTTATCTAACAAGTCCAAAAAAAAAAAGAAAATCAATCTATTTTAAGTTAATTCAGTGCATATACCTTTAGAGCAGTACTAAGTATTTCATTTTGTTGATGATCATATATGTCTAATTGGCGCTGCAGTTCTACTTCCCTCTGGTCCCAAGACATTTGCCTTTCTTCATGAAACTGTAACAAATGTTTGATAAAGCCATCTTGTTCATTGAAGACAATGAAAATTTTCTAACTGATTTAAACAGGAAAGATGTATAAAGAAACATAAAATGTTTGAAAATGACTCAAATGTGCTATTGAAAAAAACAGTTATGGAACTGAAATAAAAGATCTATGTTAGCAACATCATTAGGGAAAATATATGTATTTTAAGTCATTTAATAGAAATAAAAATTTGCTTTTCTTCTAATAGCACACAGAAATATTTACCTTATTCTGCTGTACAATTTCTTCTTCCAGATTATTGATTGTACATTCATATTCAGAAATTACATTATTCAAATATTTCATCTCTTCCTTTTGCTTGGCTACCTCTCGATTCAGTTTAAGCTCCTGCAAATGGAGTTCCTCCATCTTCATATGCCATTCAATTACCTAATAATAAATCACAGACAGTATTAGAATTTATCAAGTCCACAGGCCTGTCTAGATGCAGCTTACATTCTTCAACTTTGAGGCAGGAGGACATTTACCTAAGTAATAGAAGGAAAAAGATTCTGCCTCTTTAAGCTTTTCTACTTCCCTTGAAAGAGGAGACATGGCAGGATTATTTAATTGCAAAAAGAACAACTGAAACTAGCAGCAAATAACTACAGAGCTAATACATGCCTCCCCTATCTCAACAAAGAGAACCCTCTCTCATGTTCCAGATAATTTTCAAATGATCTGAGCTATATCCTGTGCACCTGTACAGATTGAACAACAAAAAGATTCAATACTGTGTATGTACTAACTGTAGTTAGTTAGACATTTTATTGTCAAAATGCTCTCGAAAATCTCTGAAACTGTCTAAAAACAAAATATACCAAGAGCACTTTAACTACTGCTTCCATGCTTGTATCTTTAATCTTAAATCATAAGAGATAAAAACACAAGCCACAGTAAAGCTTAACCAGTTGAAAGACATTTATAATAGCAAAATATGATTTTGCTTTACAAGGGACTTTATACGGCAATAACAACATTTCTGTCCGGATTAAATGTATCTCGATTTATTTAAAAAGTCATAGATCTGTAGTAAGGATTTAAATTCAAGTTGGCAGAAGAGTACTTCAGAATGTTACTCTGCATTTAATTTCTTTACTTCCTAAGAAACTTTAGTGGTCCCATAAGAAAATTAGTAGAGTATAAATGGCAAATAACTAATAATTGTCTAACTTTTTTAAAAATAGCTGTCATATTCTAAATCAGTATGTTCTGAGTCATGAAGATGTGTATTAAAACGTAAGGCTAGGGCACAAACTGGACTGAAATTGAATTTAAATGCACATCAAATTCAATGGCTACCCAAAGACGTAAGACAGCTAACCTTCTGAGCTCCTCTTGTATCCTTCAGTGCACTTATTAATTCTTCTAGACCTTTTAGCTTTAACTCCATTTCCAGTGCTCTGTTTTCTGCATTTCGACGCTCTTGCTGGGCAAGCTGAACTTCTTCCAGGATTTTCAGTTTGTCATTCTGCAGCTGAATCATAGTTCTTGAGAATTTTTCTTGTTGTGCTAAAGGTAGAGCCCCACTAAATTGTCGCCGAAGTGACTGAATTGTCTGACGTAGATGTTTGGCTCTATTTCTTCCTTCCAGTCGGGCAAAATATAAGGCTTGCTCTCTGTCATCAAGTTTCTGCTCTAAACGTAGATTACGGATCTCCATTTTCTGTAGTTTCAATGCAAGTGTTTCCAACTTGTCTAAAGCACTGGATTCACTAACTTGAAGTGCTATGATATGTTGATGTAGTTTCGCAATAATTGCTTTCTCATCTGACTGTGCCTACGAATCAAAACACAGAGTAAAATATCTTTTTATTTTTAATATAATAATGCAGTGCTTATATACTGCATACATATATACTGCATACATTTTATAGGAGCAAATTTCTAAAAACAGAATTTTACTTCTACAGCCAAATTTTATAAGTACATCATTTTCTCAGATACTGCTTTTTTCTTTTTTTTAGCAAATAACAAAGAAACATGCTACATGTGCTGCACCTCTTCAAGATCCATAAGTCATGTTTCAAAGCAGAAAAAAAAAATGATCAGACTTTTCTGTTTGTAAACATAAAAATTGACTGCAAGCTATTAGTTATTACCTAAAACAACTATTACCTAAATAACGTGGAACAAAAAAAGGGGGGTAGGGGCAAGATCTGTTTTTATAGTTGTATGAATACAAATGGAGGAGGAAAACAAAAAGGAGGAAGGATTAATTTAAGTCTTACGGAACTCTTGAAAAGGTATGGACATTCAAAGGAAAATCCTTCAAAAATACTTTCTACAGTTTCTGAATTTACTTTAGAATTACTTCACTTACCCTTCAGGGTAAAACAAAAAAAAGTGTTTATTACAGAGGTTGATTTGACTGTACCTGATATTCTAAAAGTTGCGTTCTAAGAGATTCCACTTCTTTCTCTCTGCATTGTTGTCGTGCCTCCAAAGCTCCAACTTGCATTTTTGCAACATCAGACAGTTCTCTTAACCTTTCAGGAAAAATAATATTGCATCATTTGAAATCACTGATTTCAGCTGTTCTATGCAGAACAGCTAAAAGATGAATGTGTTGACATGAACTACAATTTTAAGCTTCAAAGACTCCATTCTCTTCAGCATTCATTCTGTACTTGTTCACTTTTCTCTACCATTCCTTACACACTGAGCAGAGCCTCCTAATTTTTTTTTTACAGAAGAATCTTCTATAAATTATATGAATAGTTTGGTATCAGATTCCCCACTCCAGGAAAACATCACCATGGTCTTTACCTAACCTAAGCATCACCCTATTTCTCTCCCAATTCCAAACAAAAATACTCAACAAATTATGTTCCCTATTCCTTCTACACTTTGGAAACTCTAATCCCGATGTTCAGCATCGAAATCACTGCAAATATGGCTTTGATGCTTTAGGAATATAACAGGATTGTATTGCTTACTCAGATACAAATGTCCATCATAACAATCACATCAACATATTTGAATAGGTCAGTATTTGAATAAGCATACAAAGTCATTCTCTTTAAGTAAAAGAAAAAAAAAAGTCATTCCAGCCTAAATTTATTTTTCAATATACTCTATTAAAAAAAAAAAAAAAAGCTTATATGAGACTGGCATAAATCTGCCAGAGATTCTATCACAGAAACAAAATAAATCTTAAATATTTTGCTTATAAAAAAAAAAAAAAAAGAGTATCTAATATGTATCTATGCACACACCTACCCATACCTGTCTATAACAGCAGCTAATTCCTTGTTGACATGACAGCAGAGTGAATGATTTTTCGTTATAGTACTTGAATGAAACGCTTCAAAATTGGTAGATAAACTAGACACCAAAAATTACTTATGAGTGCTACACAAATAGCATATGCCTATACAGCCTAAATTCTAAGCGCTTCCAAACATCCTGCATTTTGATTTTTTTGCCTCAATACTTACTTTGATACTTCAATCTTTAGTTCCATCTCACTCTTCTCTAAATCCATGATTTGTCGCCTGTCTGCATCGCTTACTGCCTTACTTATGCTATTCGACAGTTCATCTCTCAATTCTTGTTCCACTTTTTGTGCTTCAAGGTTGATTTTAGTGAGCTTTAAAAACAAAACCAAACAAAATGGTATCCTTAAGTGCACATGTATCACCCACCCCGTCAAAGAGTACCTTTCAGTCATTATAAATATTGTACAACAAAAAGTTTTCATGTAAGGAAGTTTTCTCTTCTCTCCGGTTAAACAGCTCTCTTTTTATTAGCAGCATTGAATACATGGTAAGGAGAGGCTTAGTAGTGAGTTTACCACACACACACACATTAACTTGATTCCACTGATTAATAAAATCATCAACTTCTGAAATAGAGCTAATACTGAAACTGTAAAATGTCTAAGAAAAGGAGTTATACTGAAGTAGAGTTATGAGTTTGGAAGGAGACTCCTTGCAGACTGCTACTAGTTATTAACTCTTAAACTGAACTGGCCTAAAATTTTCATTAATTACCTTAGCCCAATCCCACTATCTGGAAGAAATACTGCTAGACTAGGAGGCAGTGTCACAGGCATATATGAAACAGAAAATGGACATCCTGAAGTTATATGAGGTGCAAACTGCACTAATAAGAATAAATTCTGACATCAGCTAGGAGTTCATCAAATCAAAATGAAGACTGATGACAAACTAAATAAAACTGAAAAAGGGAAACATCACCTATGGTGTATCCCCTGCAGTATTTATTAATGGGAAAAAAAAGAGTCATGCCATCATGAAAGGTTTTAACAACAGAAGAAAAGAGAAAAGACTACCGTCCGTTATAATTCCTATCAATGCCAACACAACAGAAGAAAAATTATAGTAAGATATAAGCCAGTAGAAGCACAAGAACAAGTGTCTTGAAATACATTTAGATGGGAAATTATAATAAAGTTCTATAAATTCATTATGTCAATAGTAGTAAACAAACTTCAAATAGAATATAGTGGAGCGGGAGAAATCTAACAAGATTAAGACTCATATATTTACAATAAGGATTATAAGGGTTATCTGCAATAGCAGATCAGATTTGATCTCACGTGATTTCTATTCCTTTGTTATAATTAATGTTTGACATATGCCAGAATGACAGTGTCTAACAGAATTAGGACAGTATTGCTCACAAAAGGCATACAAAGCTCTAGCGCTTTTGGAATCATTAGTGCTTACAAAATACTTAGCAGAAAGGGGATCATATGAAATAGATGTAAGGTATACATAAGTCAAGAACAGACTCCTACTTGGAGTCTAGATATATGTCAAAGTGATCACCATATATTTTATAGAGAATACATATTTTTTGAAATAAAGTTAATTAGCTTTCATTACATGTCCTCTCCATGTAAAACTGCAGACATTTTTTTCATTTTTGCAGACAATTTTGCATCATAAACCTTTTTATCAAAAAGTCATAACCAAAATTTTCCATAAAGCTCAAAAACATTCTTTTTTTTAAATATACACTTTTATACATGTCAAATTTCAGTCTTACCAAACTACTGCAATCTGTTGCAATATATATTGTAGTCTTACCATATATATCTCAATAGATTTACCTCAGCAAATTTTGTTTCCAGTTCAAAATTACGTTCTTCTACTTGCTTTAAAGTATTCCTTAAATGTTCATACATTCGTTGTGAATGTTCTGCTCTTTGTCTTTCATTTAATTCTTTCATTTCCAACATCGTGATTTTCTTGGAAATGGATAAAATTTCACTGTTGGTTATTGCTTTTGTGGCCTTGTCTGTTGCACTGTCATCCCCTATATTCAAAAACATTTAAATTAAGGAATATACAAGCTGATTCAATTATGAAACTTTACACTATGAAATAGTGTAAACACTATGAATATGAATTTGTCTTGGTCAGATAAACTTTATTGAAACATCTAGATTATTTCTTAAACTGTAGGCCTGGATATTGAAATAGTCTTGCCTTATTCTGAGCTCGAAAAAAAATCTATTTTGCAAAAAAAAAATCATATTTTATTAGTGATGGATATTGTTGCAAATACAGTTACTGAGACAGGTAATTGTCTTTCACTTTATACTAATTCATGTGGTAAAATTTTATTTAAAATTATTCAAAATTATTCAAATTATTCAAAAAGCAGAAGATACATCCTTGAAAAGTTCCAGCTTTTAAACCCTTGACCAGTCAGCTGAGTAAAGTACTAAACTTTTTTAGTTTTGATGGGATAACTAAGAGGAAGCAAAAAAAGGGCAGGGAGAGAAATGAATATATTGTTTTGTTTTTCTCTTTTTGTTGTTTTCCCACATACACATACATCAAGTTTAAAATGTGGCAAAAAAATGCATAAAGGACCTACCGTTTCTTTTTTAATCTTGCAAAATAACTGTCATACTTGCCCAATTTAGTCACTTGTTCCCAAGCCTGCTCTGCAGTGTGAAGTTTTTCTTTTGTTATCTCCAGCTCTTTATTCAATGAATCGATCTGTGCTTTCAAGGATTCATTCTCCCTCTGTATGACAAGGAAGTTACAATATAACCACAAACTATAGAGGATTTGACATTTAGTATCTACAGCAACTTTTAAAGTTAGCAGATTTTACCTATACATAATCCACTAAACTTCAAATACAGAAATATAATACCACAGAACTCCTTCTAAAAGGCAAAATGTTCATCTTTGCTCTCTAGAGATATGTTTCTATCAATCAGTATTAACATGAAAATGTATCATCACAGTGACCATGATTCCCAGAGTGTCTAAAACTAAAGAAATCTAAATACAATGCCAAACATTGGCTTTGTAAACAATCCTCTCTCCTCCAAATAGCAATACAAAAATCCATATTAACCATAAAGCAAATGAAATTCCTCACATTGATTTTGATTTTTCTAAGCTCACATCTCACACTATCGAGAAACAATTCTTTAGCTCCATGAAACTGGTTTGACTGAAGAAGTCAGAGCAAGCTTTCAGAGACACAACTCCCCATAAAAAAAAAAATGAAAAAAAAAAAAGGAATCACTCATTCTTTAAACACCGGTGAAACTGACATTTTCAAGACAGGTGAATATACTGGTTCAGCACATCTACCTAGCTCTAAACATTTAACTTTTGCTATCCACAGGCAGCCTAATAGATAACGTGACATTTGTCTTAACTGCTGCTTTCTTCCAGAATTCTTATTTCTGATATGAATGAAGGGAAGAGTTAATAACAGATATTTGAAGTCAGCTTCATGTATCTTGAAAAGAAACTCCCTTCTACTCCAGAATAAAAGCTCATAGGAATAGGGCCTCTTTTTTAAGTCCCTGTAACATAATAAATATTTATTCTATCATTCTGCTGTAAATAATCAAAGAATTAAACATATTTTGTGAAGCAATATATCCAGATTTGAGCAAAAAAGCCAAATTAAAAATGAATAAAGAAACCTTTTTGCATGCCTACTGAAATGAACATAATGAAGGTAAGAAAACTAAAATATCAATAGCAATATTAAGATCCATCTGCACCATAATTTTATCTTATTTTAGCTTCTCATTTTCTTTTTTAAGATGCATATTACATCCTCAACAGGCCCACATCAAAAATAGCAGTTTGTTAAAAACTAGACAGCAAAATTCCTGTCTAAATTTAAGCTCCAAGTTGTCAGATCAAATCTCTCTCTTTTCTTTTTACTTGCTCTTAAAGACTCTTTCCGTTGCAGAATGATTATTAATACTAGCAGTTCTAGCACTGTCTGTGCTTAAGCAAGGATGAGGAACAATGCAGGATAAATGCAAAATGACATTTTTTCCCCTTAAGGCTCAAGCATAACAAACGTTACCTCCATATGTTCCATATTTGATGTCCGCTGGACGAGCAAGTTATCTTTTTGTAATGTATCTCTATATTTTGCAGTTAGCGCGTTATACTGTTTATTAGCCAGTTCTAGCTCAGACAGTGGCACACAACCATCTAATACTTTTTGCAGAGCTGCAATCTTAAAGCTAGCCATTTCCTATGAAAATAATCAATACACTGGGTTACTGAGGTCTGCTAAATCTTTAAAGTGAAATGCTAAAAATACTCTATGGAAAAAAAGATTATCAGTTAATATATTGTTTTAAATACTGAACTATTTTACTAACTTGGTATTTATCTTTACCAGATGCTTGCAATAAACAGCCACAAAGTTTCTCTAGTACTCCAACTCTCTTAGTTATTTTATTAAAAGCTCCCTGTAGATCATAATGTATTAGTGAAAAACATATTTTACAAACATTAATTAATACAGGCCTTACATACCTGAAAAGTCAAAAATTGAGATTGCTTTCATACAATACACAGTTAAAAAAGAAATAACTGAAGAGATGTTGAAAGAGTATCAGAGGGGGACAATCAACAAGCTTTCCATTACGATACTTATTTATATTTAAGGAATGCTTTGAAGAATATTCTTAACAGCATTTAACTGGCATTCCATTAAGACTAACCAGACTGTAAAAGCAAAAATCTGTCTTACTAAACATACCTTGAACCGTTGCAGGTGTCCAATTTTCCCTGTAACTGTGCTCTCTATATGCATTATTTCACCCTTAAGCTTCTCATTTTCTTTTCTAAGATGCTGTTCCATTTCAAGTAAAGTGGTACATTGCCTTGTCAATGACCTTTCATTAACTCGTAAGACAGTTATTTTTCTATTATTTTCTGCAAGTAATTTTTTTGTTTCATTGGGATCCATCTGAAGTGCATTGAGTAAATTCTGTAAAATACATATTTTTTTTACAAGAGATTTGTACAGAAACACAGTAAATTCAACTACAAAGACCACAGCAGCACATTCATTAGTGCATCGGCAGGACAGAGTGCAGCAATTATAAACCTATACCTCAGGCATGCGGAGAGTGAGGTGCTTTCTTACAAGAACATGGATTAGCACACTACAAGGAAGGACATAGGTACACATAGAGCATCGCCATCAACAACAACAAGTGTGTGCAAGTAGGGCAACCCACACATTTGGGTGTGGGTGTTTTTGTTTGTAACTAGAAAGGGTGGGAGAGTATGAATATAACTGTGGGGATGTGGTGAGAATGACATTGAATTAGTCACAGAGGTATTCAGAAATTTCTATGGGTATATTAACATTTTGTAACTATCTTATATTGTGGTTTTTCTTTGGTATGGCTACTATCATTTTTGAACTTCTGGAAGTTCACCAATTCCTGACTAATTAATCAATAAGTCTCTTTATTTCCGACTATAAAACTAAGAAAGCAAAAAAAGTACTCACAGAATATTCCTTTATTTTTGTAGCATCCTGTTCTTTTTGTTCTTCTAACTTTTTCTTTTCCTCTTTCAGTTCTTCAGACACTTTATGCCAGCTTTCCTTTTCACTATCATAGTCATTAAATATTTTAATTTAGAATAATTAAATACTTGATAACTTTAAAAACTGTAACTAAAACAATACCCCCTAAAATACTGTAGACTGTAGATTTTTATTGATCATAATAATGTAATTTTAAAAAATACTTTTTTTTCAGTTATTCATTTACAGTTTATCTCAATTGTTTAGGCTGCAGATAGTTTAATTCTTAAAAAATGTTTATATCTGAGTACTCTGGAAAACTAAGATCAACCACACAGATAGGAAATAAGTCTGTACAAGTTAAATGTTTTATCTCTCCTCCAGCTGTGCAGTAGTAGAAAGAGAAAGTGACACCTCACTCCAAAGAATATCTGCATAAGGGATTTAATATGCTTTAATAAATGATTGGATTTCAGACAAATTGCTTTCTGGAGTATCACTTTGAAGATACTGTTTTGAATATCAGTCTTTATGAATTGCCATCTCCTAGAAGGTAAATCTCCACTCCTAATTTCAATCTATAACAGTTTTTTGAGAAAGAACTTCAAATCATAATACATAATCTAGCAGTATATAAAATAGCATAGTATAACTCTTAATATTTCCACTAGGAACTTACTTGAAAGCCAAACAAAATGAGACTGAAGAATCTATAGTACTATATCCTAATAAAATACAGGATATCAGCTTCAAAAATATAATAAATAATAATAAATATTATTAATAATAAATAATAATAATAAATAATAATAAAAATAAACAATGTAACAAGAAAAGAAGTCTCATAGAAAATATTTTTTGTAGAAGCTTTCTGAAGGACTAAATAAAATTTCAGTAGGCTAGGTCCTGCTGCAGCATTTATTACAACAATTCTTCAACATATTATCACGTGTTCAAAATGATTAAAGATTTAAATATTCATATATTATTTCCTTACACAGAAAATACAATACCTGTGATATTCTTTATACAGCAAGCCCTGTTGATGACGAATTACTGCAAATTTTCGTTTATAGTCCTCTACTGCTTCTTCAAAGTGTTTAAGTAACATTTCTTTACTTTCTAGTTCCTAAAGATCGTTTTCAGAATAAAGGATATTAAAGTGGTATAATTTTCACAGTTTCATATTCAATCAAATCCAATAAAAATTTCACTTTTTTTCTGTGTGTTTTTACATGACTTATTTGTGCCATTAGGCTCTGAGAACTGCTGACATGAAATATCTTCCTATGGAAGCAATAGGTAGGAGAATGTCATATTAGTATACATTCATATTAGTAACGGCAAAAGAGTGCAAAATGGCTTTGTGAATTACAGCCCCAAAATGCTGAATACACCATATTTGACATACTAGCCAAAAAATGTAGTCTCCAAAGAATACTACTTGAACATTTAATTGGAAAGTGGTGTCTTTTCATGTTCCCAAATATTCTTATACTCCATATACAGCTGAAAAATATTCTCTAGTAAACAAAAGTATAGTCATCAGAAATACAGAATAAAATAAAAATGTTTACTAGGTAAGTATTTCAAAGAAAGCTTTAAAAAATATATAAGCTGAAGAAGTCAGTTTTATAATAGAAAGTCTATTTTATAGACTATTTTATAGTAAGTCTATTTTATAATTGAAAAGTTTTGGAGAGTTGTCATGTCCATACATGGCATGAGACTAGAATTTAGAATACATTATATGCCACAAATAATCAAAGCATAAATGAGTTACCTGTAGGAGATGTATTAAATATTCATTCAGAGAATTAATCATACTAACACTTGAAGAAGTCATTCCTTCTGGAAGATTAACTGTTCTGAAGACAACACCAGCACCTTCCGATTGACGTAATAAGCAAACTTCATTTTCAAGGTGTGCAATCTAAAGAAAAACAACTGAAAGTAGTTGCTTTTGTTTTTCAGTAAGAAAATACTGATGGAAAATACATGGTTTCTTACACTGTATCAGTTGTAATCAACAAACTAATTCACTTTTATTTATATCCTAGATCACTCAAATACTCCTTGAAGTGCCTTTTCTGTTTTTATACTGTGATTCACAAAGAACTAAATATATAATACCTTAAGCCAAGCAATCAGGACAGCTTCACATACTTGAGGACTCATCATGTTTCATTCCAGATTATTTACAGAATATTGGCTTTCTATTTCTTTTAAAGTGAATAAGTTTTGGATAGAATTATTGCAACAATCATTCCATTCATTCATTATATTCATTACTCTGAATAAATCATTGTCTTTTCATGTTAAGATTTTAAAAGCTCTTTATTCTTTTCTCTAAATTTATATCAAATAATACTGTACACTCTGTAAAAATACTGTAAAAAATTGGATTTTAGACAAACAACCAGGAACCATTAAAGAACAATTAATCTCTATCTATTTATCCGCTTAAAAATAAGAAAGCAAGACTATTGTTTTTTTTAGTTTTGTTTAAGACAAGGAAATCTGTACGCCTTTTTTAGCACATTGCTCTCCTAAAGAAAGTCACGTTTAGTATTCAACATGACAGCAAAGCAAGCATATTTTTCTATGGATAAAACAACATTAGGAAGAGTAAGATTTTAAAAGTTAAAATTAACAAATCTGTAAATCCAACGTAAAAATTAAGATTTGTACAGGTACATCTCTCATGTAATATAAATCCAGTATCTCACACATTATGCTTTTGTTTAAAATCATCACCACAGCCACTTTTCAAATACAAAACAAATTCTATACCTTTTCATTTGCATTGGCCAACTGATTGGAGAAATCTGTTGCCTCCTTCCGTGCCTGTTTCAGTTCCTGCCTTAATTCTTCATTCCGTCCTGTAAGCTGGTCAACCTGAGCTTTCAAGTGCACACTAACATCAAAGATTCCCTCTGCATTCTTTGACTCAATTGCCTAATACAGTAAACATTTAATTAACAAAAAGGAGCAAAAAATGCAAAAAAAGCTGTTTTTTTTCATAATAATTTACATGAAGTTTCATGCAAAATGCATGAAATTTTAATTTGTTTTGTCTGCTTACATGTTTTATGACAATATATATACTGTAATTTAAATAATTTAAATATTTTTTATTTCCAGTAAGACTTATTAAGTTATTTTTCTTAAACATTTATTGCAGATCTAATACAGATACGACAAATATAGATGAACTTTTTTCTAAACTTTATGTTTGGAATATTAACTTGCCTAGCATGATTTTGTATTATCTAGTTAGAGAACATACACATGTACTCATCACCAACATCCTTGTTGGTGATCTATTTTTGTTGCTGTAGTATAGGTTTCTCTGCATTTTTAAATATAATCAAAGGACACATTCATACTCATATAAAGAGGTATATTGAGCTATAATTGAGCTAAAAGTAACACAGAGTACTTCATTATTAAAAAAAAGAAAAATCAAAAATCTGCTATAGCCAAATAACACATGATAATGCAAACTTACATTAACCAAACGATCCAGACTTGGGATTATTAAGGCTGTTTCTCCTCCCTTCATATTGGGATCCTTCTGTATTTCCTTGAGAGCTTGTAATATTTCTTTCATTCCTTGTTCAAGTTGTTTATTCTCTTCTGATAATTCTTTTACTGTAATTAAAAATTACTGTAATTAAAAAGTAAATAAATAAAAATCCCCTACTTTTTTAAAAAAATCTGCAACTTACATTTAGACTGAAATTTGACAATTATGGTCCTGTTTTTTTCCAGATCTCTCTCTCTCTCACTTAACTCATTTGTAAGATATTCATTCTAAAGAAAAAAGAAAAAGAAAAGAAAAAAGTATCAAATTTAAAAACTGTAATTTAGGAATATTAGTACTAGAACTCTCATTCGGTCTAAGATTAAGAATTTCCCTTTTTAAATAAAAGTAATTGCTAGAAAATATTATTAGTCCATATGTAGTCTAAATATATAATGAAATTATGTAATATATGAAGCAAAATAAGAGAACTAAGTATGAAGTAATATGAAAAAATACAGAAATTAACAATCAACCAAGCAATTTCATTTTTACAGCAACAAAATCACCAGAAATAAACCTATGAATAAACTTACATAAACGTTTGCCCTATTATCATAAATTTGCTTTAAAATCTTGCACTACCTGCACTGCCCGAGTTCTGCATCTTTCAAGGTTTAATTCTGGGTATCTATTTAGTATATTCTGGGCCAACAAATCTCTGGATATTTGCTCATTCTGAAGAAACAATAAAATATTAATACTTTTACTCATACAAAGTTGTATTTCCAAGATCTATGTTCTACAGTAAGTTTTAAAAAATTCTTTTTATATACTGAAAATGTAGTAAGCACTATTTATTCAGTAGCTTGGTTAGCACAGTGTTTTAAAAGAAGTACAAAAAAAGCATATTCCCAAATAATGAAAAAAATGTAAATAGATATGTAAAATCCTCCAATCATCCTCAACTGAAGGAATAATTTTTGTAACTTCATAAAATTTCATCAGTCTTAAGGCATTTCAGTTAAAGATTAAAAACATCATGGTTATAGAAATGGAGATGATTAAAAAAAGGTATTTCTTCATCATATCCCTTGTTGGTTTCTTCCAGACAAATTATATACATATTTTCTAGTTTCATTCAAAATGTTATTTTAGTCATTTAATCCTACTATGAGAAAAAAAAAAAAAAAAAAAAAAAAAGGGAAGAAAAAGGAGAGTACGTATTCATGAAAACTTCCCAGTCTAAATACTGATTTTCCTACCCCAAATGCAACAGCACCAGAGACAGATTTACTGGAATAATTACTTAAGGTGGATCCCATGTAACAGTGTCTGGTGAAATACATATTCAAATTTCATGCTGCAATTGGAACAGCAGTTTGAGACACCCACATGGTTACACAGACTCTCAAAATATTTCAGAGGTTTGTTTGATTCAAGCCCTAAATATGTCTATAGTACCTAAAACAATGTCCTGCACTATGCAGAAAATTGGAACAGTATCCCAAGGTACCAGTTTAAAAAGCTATCAGTATTTTTTAATATGATTTACCGCATGAAAAAAGGAAAACATAAGCATTTTTCATAAGATTCTTTTTTGTTCTGAAAACAGATAATATATTTATCTTTGTCAGTTGGCAGGGCCATGTTCCATTTTTCACTTCATTCAAGCAACTACTGTTGTTGTATGACATGTCTCCAGGTATTTAAAATATTTTAAAACAAGTTTCTGTTCAAAATACCTCCAACTGTGTTCCTGCTTAAAATACCACTAGGACAATTTGACTTTGCATGAGATACAAATGATGAGGAAGAAAATAAGTATTTTGCTCATATAGATACTCATAAGTTTATAGAATAAATCAGTTCTATTATCTTGTCCATCTGCATATGTGCAGACACCTGCATTGCACAGTTTTTCACAGAGAAAATGAAAAGACATGCATACACACCTTTTTCAATCCTCTACGGACAAATAAACTGCAAAATAGTGACTTGAAGATATTTTTGTTCTAATAGTACAATGTGCCACTTCCATTAGAAATATCCTATAGCTTTAATTAATGAACCTGAAGCTAAAATAATATATTTTTGTAATCTGTTCTGAACACATCTTCTACATAATCACAATAGATAAGCACACATTATATTAAAAAGGTGCCTCACCTGTGATCTAAGAAAGGCTAATTCTCTCCTCAGTTGCTCTATGAGATTCTCAACAGGATCTACCTGACCTGAGTGTTCAGTTTCAAGTCCACTTTCCATAGTCTTTACCTGCAATAATTCTGTTAGGCATTTCTCTCCTCTGTCTTCTTGAAAGTCAGTTTGGAAATCAGAAAACTTTACTTGAGAACAATCTTTCCACATCATTATTTGTGATTTACATTGTATTTCTGGCTTTGCAAGAACAGATTCACAAAAAAAGCCAGACTTTTGGCTAAGAGATATCCCTACAAAAACATCTCCTGGACTTGTTTGATCCGAATTAGAAGTTATGGATATCCAATTCTGAAAAGATGCTGTGTTTCCACGATTTTGGTTTTTTGCTTCTGAGGTCTGCCCCACTCTCTGAGAAGCAGAAAATGCACCTGTATAGTCTGATTTTACGTTTTTTGATGTCTCTCTATTGACTGAAGAATCTTTTATTCCTGAAGCCTGTGCAAATTGTAGTTCTGGTAAAATAAAAACCTCTTTTATACTAAGAGCCTCAGAATCATTGTTGTCATGTACTGGTTGCAACTCCGTCACATTTTTCGAACCTAACTGAAGGAAAGATGCATTCCTAGTTTCTTCCAAGTCATCAATATTCTGAAGTGTTCCAGAAATTCTTATAGACAGATTTCCCAAAGCCTTACTGTTTTCAGATATATCTTTCTCTGACTTCAAAAGGCTAACTGACGCTCCTCTATCTGTAAATGTGTTTTTCCTTTCCATGTCATATGACCTGCTAGCCTGTATTCACAGAAAAATAAACAATATTCATTAGAATTACAAAAAAAATATGTATGATTTAGGATTTAAAAAATAAAGCTAATAAAAATATTCATAGGTAAGCAAAATATTAACAAACTAACAGTATTTTTTAAATAGAAATACTATTAATGATTATATACTTGCTCTATGAACCTACCTTTGCTTTTACTTCAGCAATATTATCTGTGTTTAAGAAATCCGATTTCCCTTTATTTGTCAGCTTTTCCTCAGCACAGCTGTCATTAATCTGCATATCGCCAGCATCCAAGCCTAATCACAAATAAATGAACAAGTAATGTGATTTTTTTAAATGGCCTCCAAAGAAGGGAATATATTCTAAGTCGTGGATCCAATTTTTAGATTTCTACTTGTAGAGTAAGGAGTTGTAAAGCAACCCATCTAGGAAAGTGATATTTCCCTGGGTGGTACACAATTGAAATTCCATTTTTTTTTTGACAATACTCACTACACAGATTTACGGCAAATCCTGGCTAGAACATCTTCTACCTAAGAACTGCAAGCCAATGGCGCAACTCCTAGTGATGCTGTTACTAGCTGTCAAAAGACAAAAAGCTAATGATCTTTAAGATTATGGAAATACAAATGCACTCATTTCGTTACAGACTCAGTAGAAAATGTTTTGCCTTGTAATTTAATCATACCTGAAAATGTAACATAGTTGAACAAGTAAACTTAGACATAATGGTTTTGAAAAAACAGCATTTAAAAAAAAAAAAAAAAACTTACCTGACATTGCAGTTATTTTTCCTTTCTCTTGGGCCAAACTACGAATCTGTTTTTTCAGTTCAATTCGTTCCTCTTCCAGTCTTTCAATCTGCATATCGTTATTTTCAGATCAGTATTAAATTTTGTTCAAATACATTTTTAAAGCCCTTACATAGAAATAGGATTCATCACTTGCCTCTTTCAAAAGAATTTGGTTTTCAGCTCTATATCGCTGCTGTTTTAAAGTTTTGCTGTTTCTCAATTCATTTAAATCAATCATTGTCTTGGGCTCAAGACCTGAAACACAGTATATGCTCTATAGTAAATTGTTAAAAATAACACTAAAATTAGAATATTAGTACATAATGCATTAAAATAAGAATACAGGTAGTCAAATCAAATTAAAAAAATGTATATGCTGATGGCTGAAAAATGCATATTACACACATACACATTATATACATAGTGTACATACATACATTGCACTATATACAATATAATTATTAAATGTATGCTTTTACTTTATCTACTCAAAAACCAAAATGCAATAAAAAGCTTCATAAAATTAAGCATTTTTTTTCTGTAGAACCTAAACATAAATAAGCCTTTCCAAACTTTCTTCCATGTTTCTCTATCCAGCATTAGGTGTTTTGGTTTCAAATTACTATAATATGAACTAAGCAGTGTACAATCAAAGAATAATCAAAACAAAAGCAAAATCCCTGTAAACCCTATTTTACTGCTCTTCTCAGTCAAAATATTAGCCAACATTAGTTAGGCACTGTCATGCAGTTTATCTTAACTACTTGCAAATATTAGCATAATGTACAAAATTATTCTCAAGTAGTATAGTAAAGGATTTCCACTGATGTTATTTCAATTTTCACATAATAAATAATTGTATACTTAATGCATGTAGTATACCTAAACGTTCTCTCAGTTCTTCATTTTCATCAAGAAAATCATTTATTTTAAGTCCAAGCTTATTGACTTCCTTAATTAATATTTCAATCTCATGATCTCGTATTTTGGTTTGCTTTTTTAAATCTTTTATTTCAGCAACGGCTTCTTCCAAACCATATATTCCCTGCAAAAATCCAAATAGCAATTAAAAAGAAAACAACAAAGCAACATGTAAGAAAATAAATTACAAATCTATGTTTCATCATTATTGAGGACAGTAATTGAAAATAATACTAACAAGTTTAGTAAGCAACTACCGTGATTCAAAATTTATACCAACAAACTTAGAAAATCTGTGATACAGATCAGAAAAACAATACTCGAGTGAAGAGATTACTTTAGAAAATTATCAGGATGAAAATTAGTTCACGCTCTTGATGGACCTGACTACATCCCCTAAAGTATATTACTTTTTTTGACTATGGAATTTGGCACTTTCTAATTACAGCATCCATCTTCTCATGCAAAGTTTTCAGGAAACCATGTTATACTTGTTCTTTTTCATCATTGCATGTGTACCAGCACAGTCAACCTTAGTGAATTCAGAGCTGCAAATTTTACCAATAATACCATTTTTTATATGCTATCCAACAGTCCAAGCTAGTTTTTGAGAAATGTGAGAAATATTTCTACAGCGTTTAGAATGAAAACAGTCACTAGATAAACGTAGACCCTACAAAATAGTCTTTTCTCTTCAGAGTACTGATCGTACTGGGTGCTTTATGAATAGTTGACTCAAAATATGGTTACTTAAAAAGAGAAATACCAGAGAGTAATAAAGTTAAACGAAATTTTTTTAAAGGAAAAAAGAAAATGCACTAGGCATATACGATCTAGATATTAATCATACATTTAAATTTGCAAAGATGAACTTATATTATAATTTTAACTAAGTACAACTGCATTTTATTTTAAACTGATTTTCTCCATATGTTTCAAAATAGAGTCCTCATGTTACACTGCAACCCTTCAACGGATAATGATCTTGACTGTACAATTACTATTAATCCACAAGCCCATATGAATAGGTTAAAACTGACAAGTTGTATATAATCATACATCACTAAAGGTATAATCAGAGAGAAAAAGCGGCATTAATTTAATTTCCAGTTAGAAGACAGTCTACAAAAAAAAAAAGAGTCAGTGACAAAATGATCTGCCTAAAATATGCTGAAATGCCCTAGACACTCTGACAAATCATTTACCATTTCATAGTCTCTCATTCGTTTCAGAGCTTCAATTAGCTCTTTGTCCTTTTCTCTGGCATCTGCTTCTGCTAATTCTGCCGATTTCTCAGCCTCCTTAGTTCTCTCTTCTAGAAGTTTTAACTTTTCTTGCATTTCTCCAATACGATTCTGCTGAGCAAGAGATGAGAGACCTGGAAAAAAACAAGTATACAAAAATTTATATCTATTTATATTTAAAACAAAAATTTCTCACTATCAGCAATTGAGCTCAGGAAAAACAACATTTGAGTGGCTATTATAAGGAGATTTACATTTTCTGCTCTTTTAATCAGGTATTACCAAATACTTCAGAAACTTCAGATATGAGCTTCAATTATTATTTATAATAATATTATTATTTTATAACACTATTAAACATTATTATTATATTTCCATTCTACTGAAGTACTGTGAAAGAATATAATCAAAAAACTCCAAATATTTTCAGTATTTATAAAGAATAATGAAGACACAGTAAACTGCTGCTTTTTTAGTTTTCCCCTAGTTACCTTTATCTTTTTGTAGGTCATTTTTCAATTCCTCAATAATCAATGCATTTTTTTCCATTTCTTTAGTATATTGTTCAACTTGCTCAGTAAGCAATCTTATCTGAGCATCTCGCTCTTGCATACCCTACCAATAAATAAATAAAACAAAATAAAATGAACAAAAAATCCATTAAATAATTATTCTTTACTGACAAATCACTAAGAGTACAACACATTTCTTCTAAGCTAAATAAAAAAAAAAGCTAATATATAAGAACTGTAGGAAAAAAGCAAATATATTGTACTTACAATATACAGTTCTGATATTATCTAGAGGTTGGGTATAAAAAGGCAAAGCAGCAAAAATAAAAGAAAAATAGTAAAAATAAAACATTCAAAAATAGAATCACATTAAGGCAGTGTTTTAATATATCAATTTTTGATGGAACAGTTTTGTAAGTCAGAGCTAAGCAAGTGCATCATAGACAATTTCAGACTTTACGAATTTATTAAGGCTTCCTCATGAACAATTGGGAACAGAGATACACAAATTCAAGATCAGAAAGACAAATACACATGACATATCTTTATTGCAGGACTGCCTTTCAGCAAGTTATCTAACTTCTAAGTATTTCTACATCATCTTGTAGTCCATGCATACACAAATGTAAATACATACAGACTGTGGAAGTGACTTTATTGACACCATACTATTTCAGAGCCTATATATGAACTTTAGAAATATTATAAAGAGTCTAATGTTATTTTTTTTTCCTGTAATAAAACAGCATGGGAAAAAAAAAAACAAGAGACTTAGGGGGGAAAAAAAAAAAAGCTAAAAAAAGCTTAGACTTTCTTGGAGGACAAACATAATCATATCAACCTCATACCATACCAAACTAAATCTAAAAAAGGTTCTAACAACAAAAAGAGGTAAAACAACCCTTTAGAATGCAAACACACTTTATACTTCAATACCCTTTGGTCCATTTTGAATGGATAATGCAGTAATGTATGTTAAATACTGTATTTAAAAAATGTGCTTATTTCCATGACTTTAAGTGGCATCTTAATGACCGTAATCCAAAAAGCCAATTTCTACAAACATACAGACAGCTAAAAATGGACTTTACTACTCCCTATAAGAGCTGAATTCCAGTTGCTTGCCTATTATGATAATCTGAGCCTGTTTTGTACTTTTTTTTCTTCATCTCCTGCCTACTAGTTCTTAGTTTTGGAATACTGCATAAATTTATCTCACCATACTGCTCAGTCTAGAAAGGCTCAAATACATCACGATTACATATTAATTCAAAAAACATGAAGCGAGTTAGGAAATTATCCTGAAGTCATTAAACTATGTTTTCCATAACCTGTATTTCAAGGTTCCTAATGGATTTCTTCCCCAATAAAGTTTTTAAACATGAAAGTAGGGAAACACAAAATTATAAACAACTGTGCTAACTATGAATTAAATTAAGGGGTACTTAAATTCAATTAGCTCTATACTGGACTGAACCAGAGGCTTAGTAGTTTATCACAGGTGGGACAAAGAAACACATCACATTAACTCTTAATTAAGAGTTACAACTTCTCCGTGACTAACAAATTCTTATAAATCAGAAACTAAGATATAATTTAACATTAAATACAGTATGCTTAGAAGTTAAAAGAACGATTCTGCTAACAATTAGATGGGATAAACATGAAAGTAACAAAAACATCCACAAAAAGTTCAGTTCATACCCACAAAGAAAGTTGGTTTCTCTCTACCCAGGATATTAAACTAATCTGGTAGCAGAATAAGTCAGCTAGTTTCACAATTCTCAAAATGAGCAATATGTATATTCTGATATTAGCAAAACAAAAAATCTGAATAATGAATTTGGTTAGCAACATACAAATGATATTTTATATATGTTCATGTGCATGTGCTCATGCAGATAATACCTGCTGAAGGGCCATAACATTGTTTCTGTCAACATCAAATTGGGCCATTTTCATTTTTTCTTTTAAGTTAAACAACATTTGCTGATACTCTAGGAGTTCATCATCTTTTGAAGCCAAAATTTTCTGCAAAAAAGTAAAGTATCATCAGAAAACTTTAAATAATTCTTGAAATGAATCAAAAGTGTAGTAAAAGGTAGCCAATTCTATCGCAAAGTACCTTCCATTCTTCAACTTTAGCATTTACTGCTGCCATGAGTGGATCATCTTCTTCATTCTTTGCCTTCAGCTGGTCTGAAAGCTCCTGAACCTATAAAAGCCATTCAGATCAACATCATAACGTACAAATGCTTTTTTTAACCTTTGAATGGGTATAAGCACATGGCCTCTGGTACATAGGACTTAATAGTTAGTATTGTAGCAGAAAGGTTATGGCTCTGAGAACAATAAGACTAACATTTGTATGAAAATATTTTGTCATTTGCTAGCAGTTCTTAACACCTTCATCAAGCTTAAAAATCAAGATTCACAGTAGAGCATGTGTTCAAAAACTGAATATTGAAAAACAAAAAGAATATACAAAATTATAATATCTATAATAAGTCACTTCTTACTTGAAATTTATATTGTTCTTTCTCCTTTCTTAACTGATCCATAACAATATCTGACTGTTGCACAATCAGTTTCATTTTGTTATATTCATCAGTCATCTTCTCCATTTCTTGCACTGATTCCTCAAGATTCTTTCTCATTTCTTGGTTTTGAATATCTAGCTTCTCATTAGTTTCAGTCAAGCTCTACAAAATTAAAAAAAAAGCTGCTTCTAAAATATGTACTTCTTAATACCTGAATAATCAGCAGTCGACAGCTACATTGCAAGACTTGAAAACATAAAGAAATGGTGGGAAAAATAGGCAGTTTTGCACCTCTGAATCACCAACTTTAACAAATTCCAACAGCTATACATTAAAGGTTAACTCTAAAACAGACATCTCTCCATGCCCAAATCAATGACTTTGTTCCCTCGGACACACAGAAGCATAGTTCACGCACTACACAACCCTCTAGCATTATGACTTCCATTATTCTAGTGAATTTAACCCATAAGCGGACATAATTGTTGCCAGTTAACAGTATAATAAATATGCAATATTATAAATAGATTTTACCTGAATCTCATCCAAATACTGGACAAGCTCAAAGTTCTTTTTGGACAACTGTGATCTGTAATCAGAATCATCTCTTCTTGACAAAATTGTTTCTTTTTGAGAATCTATTTGTCTCTGATAGTCAATTACATCCTGGCGCAACTGTTCATTCTGTACAGAAAATAATCAAAAATTAAATCTATTTTAAAGTGTTTAAATTATGTGTGTGCTTTTTTTTTCTAGAAAGCTAACACAAAGTGCTAACACAAAGAGCAAAGCCTATCCAAATTCCTACAGTTGTTTTTTAAATACTTAGAAGCCTCACCTTTTTCTTTATTCTTTTTATCTTTGGGTTAAAAAGGAGAGAACAAGATCAAGAGAAGAAAGCGTGAAAAGTATTAGAAGTTATCTTTGCTTTACAAAAACTAAAAAGGATTCAAAATACAGGCAAAATAAAATAGAACTTTTTACATACCTGTGTGCGTACACATGCACACACATACACACACACACACATTAAAAGGATAAAAGGGCACATTTGAGAAATTTTTTTCAAGGTTTATACCAGGACAATAATTTTGAATTTTGCTGCCAATTCTAGTCCGCCAGAGGCCAAGAAAAGTACAAGTGCTGAAAGTTTAAATGGCATCTAGAAAAATGTCTTAATAAAATGTTCTCATTTTAAAAAATCTAGTAATAAAGAACATTAACTCTTATTTTTTCATTTATTCTTACATTAGCTTTTGACTTTTCGTAATATTTCAGCACATCGGACAATCTAAGCAAAAGCTGCAAGCATAAATCAGGTCTTACCTAATATCAATTTGTCAATAATTTCAGAAAAATCCTAAAAACTCGGAAAAAAAGCCCACACAAAATTTACATACAGTATCTTATGAATATCTAGATTAAGTGTAGACAGATCCTGACCTTAGTTAGACAAGCCTCATCAGAGAAAAGTATTATGTGTTTGGCAAATCTGATTAAAACTTAAAACTTCATATTTTCTTTGTATCTGGAAAATGAACTAAAATAGAATTAAAAGTCATGCAATCCCCAAAACTATTAAAGAACGTTATAAATACATTTATAAATATAAAAACTTAAAAGTAAACGGATTCAACATCCATGGATTCCACAGCTAATGCATATAATGCTTCACTAACCTCTCTCCTTAATTTGATGTTTTCATTTTCTGCATCTTCAGTTCGAAGAGCAAGCTAGAACAACATGAATAAACTTTTTATATAAAATGCTAACATCATAAGCTACAAAAACAAAGAGCTTTAGAAATAAATCAGGAAATGTCCTATTCCACATTTTTCAACTGCATAGGATCTTTTCAGAATACTGACCTTTCAAATTATATTTCAGAGCCTTCAGAGCTTTACAGGTGTCAAACTGAAATCCTTTTTACCTGTTCATTAACTTTCTTCTCTTTTTCCAATTCCTTTTCCACATCCGTTAACTCTCTCTCTTTTTCTCCCAATTGTTTTTCCAGCTGACGGATCTCATCACGCAAAAAACGAGTATCACGACCACCAGCAGATCTTAATGCCATCTTAAGAGCATTAAAATAGACAGTATTATAAATATAATATAGCTCTTTAAAACAGACAGAAACAACCACCTAAGCAGATGTTAAGATGCTGGTGTTTAGGAAAAGTGGGACAAGGGTATGAACGGACAGGCAGAGTACAGTAGCTTCTGTCAACTATAACAACAACAACAAAAAATGAAATGTATTCAAACATAACAAAAAAGTACATACAGCTCTGCATATAGTACTTCCCAAACTTGATGCTGGTGAATATTCAAAAGCCAATAAAAAGAATTAGCTAAACTGTATAACTACGATGGTTCTTTAGTAGAAGCAAAGTTGCTTTCCAATAGAAAAAGAGAGAATTGAGGGTCTGATTCAAAATCCAAGCTTTTGATGAATTTATATTTCAACTACCTGACTGAAAATTGAAATTATTAATAAAAGCACCCCCCACTTTATTTTTGATATTGTATTAAACTGCAGTTGTAAAGAATCGCATTAAAAGAACAGACATCAACACTCTAAAAACTAACAAAATTTTAAAATTTTAAAACATACCTCTAATTCACTTTCAAGTTTCAATACCTTTGTTTTAAATTGATTTTCTGTTAAAATAAACCAGAAATGCTGAATTACTTCATGAGGTTAAAATTACCTAAAATACGAATATGATTTGCAATTGACTTCAGTGGGATTGGCATTTTATTCAGTAGTGAGGCAGGTGTCGGTCTCTTCTTCAAAATAACTACTGATAGGACAAGAGGAAAGGGTCTAAAGTTGTGCCAGGTTATACACTAGGAAAAATTTCTATACATAAAGAGTGGTGAAGCATTGGAATGAGCTGCCCAAGGAAGTGTGGAGTCACTGTCCCTGGCAGTTTTCAAGAATCTTGTAGATGAGGAGCTTACGAACATGGTTTAGCAGCCCTGATGACGATGGGTTTATGACTGCACTCAATGATCTTGAAGGTCTTTACCATCCATAATGATTCTATGCTTTTATTTGGTTCCTTATACTTAAAAAACACACCAAATGCATTTAACAAACACCCCAAAAAAGCTTGCTTACCACATTTGGCTTGCTCTTCTCCAGCTTTTTCAACCTCTTCTAATGCCAGCTCTACTTCTTGAGCTTTCATCTGGAAAAAAAAAATTAAATAATAACACAAACCTCATGTCCAGAATGCTGAAAACACTTATCAATAATATTTTTTTTTCTCTTCAAACAAATGTAACCACTTACATTTTTCACTATGGTGATGTTCACATGTCAGTTAAGAACTTTACTCTTGTTAAAATACTACCTTTATATTATGGATCTATCTAAACAATCCAAGGTGTATGATTGAGAAAACACATTTTAAAAAGCCTCTCTAAAAGCAACATGTTACTCTCTGCAGCTTTAATTTTCTTGCTTCCAAAATACTTATGAGCAAATACAAGATATCATAATAAATTTACAAAAATTGTTTTAGGATGACTCTGCTTCTTCTACACACAGTGACATTTATGCATTTAATATTATTCTAAAACATCATCCTGCCACAAAAAAATATATAAAAGGTAAATCATTACCAATGATTTATAACATTCTACCCCTTTTTGAGGTATTTGTTTGCATTTTCCACTTATAAAATTAAACTTCCTAACAATACAACTATTTTAGTGCTAGTCACTTTATTTCCCATTGGTAAATGTCACAAGCCTAACAGCTGTAAGCAAGAATCTTTGTGCAGGCATACATTTAGCACATAACTACTGTAAGTTAATTATTCTAGTAAGCAGTATTTTCAATGCAGGGAGAAAAAAAAAACAACTATGCTTTCTCTTTTATAAAATAAAATAAACACATCCAATTACACTTCCAATTACGGAAGTGTAGAAAGGAAGGATAGATACAAACCTTCATTAGTGACTGAGTAATTTTGAAAAGATGTAGCAATTGTTCAGAAGGTTCATTTTTTAAGTCTTTTCCATCAACCTAAGGAAACAGACAGAAGTTTCTATATAAATGTTAAATATCAGTGAAATTAAATAAAATCATTTATTTACGTAGGAGAGTTGAGGGAAAAATGATTAACAAAACTCTTATGTTCACTGTTTTCTGCTTGAGTACCTTGGACACCGTCTCCAGCAATCTATCTGCTAGTTCCTCTTGATGAGGAAGGGCATCTGGATCAACTTTCATAAGCTTTTTCCAATCTAAAATCGGAGCCATATTGAATTTATAATATTTTTCCTGGAAGAAAAAAAAATTGTTACCACTGTTGATCAATTTTTCCCCAAATAATATAACAGTGGCAGACCAGTGAACCACATGAAATGATATTACATAGCTGTATGGATTTTATAACAGAGATTAACCTTCTGTGCACATTTCAGTCTACTGTAACCCAAGGTGTGTAATAAAACGTCTTTTTCAGAAAATCAAAAATTATATCATGTACAATCAAAAAAAATTACAACACAAATACTAAATATGATGCATTTGAAACCTCTATTTTAACGTCTTTCTGTAATTTCCAACTTCCTGATGCAGCACCCCTATGTTAACAGATAAACACTTATGCTTATAGTTGGATGTTGAAGAATAGAAACCTCCTTATAGTGACAAAAATCATTAATCGTATTTAAAACACAGCACCTGCTTTAGTTTGATACTACGCATATTCATTTATTGATGTTAATTTCTAAGATATTGAACACTCTTTTCATTCTCACTGGAGTACCTGAATAGAAAAACCTATGCCAAAAAATGATGAAAATCTAATCTGAAAGTGATGCAACGTTTTGTTCTACAATTTACCTGCTGATTGCTGTGGGTCACAATGACTTCCCCTAGGCCTGGGGGTCAACACAATATCTGAAAAAAAGCAAAAGAGGACACAAGTCTTGGATTATTACATTCTCCCAAGCTGCTGCTAATCCCATATAAGCAATATTTCAAAAACTAGATTCTGTCAACTTTAAAGGAAAATATTTCTATTCCATTTATATATTGCCCTAAATTATAATTATAGCTTTATTTGCTCAGAAAGTTAAGAAAGACAGAAAATTAACTAGGACATTTAGTTCATTAATACTGTTATAATTAAGATGCAGCTAATATTAATGAACTAGGTGTCCTGATCAATTTTATATCTTTAACTGATATAAAACTTTAAACAATATTATAAACTAATGACACAACTGAGATACGTCTTTTATGAAGAAAAAACCTGTCATGACCACAACAACGCCATATGTTGAAGATAATGCTTTGATGTCTATTCATCCGACTTGAGGGCAATAATAGAAAGATAAGTTATTCAACTGAAATGTGTTTCATCATTAAATTTAACTGATCTCTTCCTCTCGCTATAGTGTGTGTTTATTAGATCTCTGTGGTAAGCAGAACAGATCGTGTTTCTATAAATACATGCATTTCACTCAAGTTAGCACAAGATTTCCTTTGCTTACCCAGGAAACCAGGCATATCTAAAATGGTCTATGTTTAGAAAGTTCTGCGGGGCAGAAAAAACGGGAAGCATGGTGGGTAAATTCCCTTTATATGCTCAAGGCAACCTACAATAACCGCAGGAAGAGGAAGCAGGTAACTACCACCCAAACCCCTCAGCTTCAACACAGAGGAATTCAGCAGCGTGAAGCGCAGCTCCTACAGCATGCGTCAAGTGTAAAGCCTAAATGCAACGCCAGGGCCCCTTGACCCAAAAATAAACAGTAAAAACCAGCGCACACGCGCAGCAGAGCCGCTCCGCTAACTCCGTAGTTGTTTACTTCGCGGGGATTAGACCAGATTAAGCTACTTCTGATCCGCAAACGCGGTTATCCAAGCGCAGCTCAGCCGCGCACCGCCGTAACTGTTGTAACGGTTTTAACGATTGCAACGCCTGCTGCCGCCCAGGGGCGCCGCGCCCGGCTCCCCGCGGGCCTCCAGCGGGGAGAGGGAGGGACGGGGTGAGGGGGTGTCCGGACAGAGCCCCGCGACCTCGGCCCGTCTCCCGCTCGCGACCTCACCGCTCCCCGAGGGCCGCGATGGCGGCGGAGGCCGCTGCTAGGCGACGCCATCAAACACTCCCGCCACCTCCGCTCCGCGGCACCGGATACACGCGGGCGCGGGGCGGAACAAGGCTCACGGGGTAGCGCGGCCCCCGCGGGCGCAGAGAGGAGGGTAAGGGGCAGAGAAGGCAGAGCGAGGCGTTTTCCCACTCGGCGAAACGACTCCCAGCGGGAGCAACTCCCAGGCTGCTGCTGGCGGACTACGTGTCCCAGCATACTGCGCGCCCTGCCGGGACTACACATCCCGACATGACTTGCGGCGGTGGTGGGGGGGGAATCTCGATTACTTTTGCGGGGCGGTGGGCGCGCGTGCGCAGTGCGGTGGGCGCGTTGGCGGCGGCGGCGGCGCGTGCGGAGCGCGGGGTGGGCGGCGCCGGCGCCGCTGCCTCTGCGGCCTCAGGTAGGGCTGGGGGCGCCGAGCGGGAGCGGGGGAGGTTGCCCGGCGGGTGCTCGGGCTCCGGTGGGGCCTCGGTGTTGGCCTCGCAGCCGCCTGCGGGGCCCCCGGCGGCGCCTTTGCGCTCTGCCTACTCCCCGCGCCGCTACCCAGGTGTCTCTGTTGGTGTATGTATAAATATGCGTGTATGATCAAGGGCAGCGTGCCAGTTCAAGCTTGTGTTTTGGGCACGAACACAAAGGCATCTCTTTTCAAATAAAAAACTAAAAAAAAAAAAAAAGAAAAAGAAAAGAAAAAAAGGAGTGTGGGGTGGGGGGCGGAACCGACCATCCTATTAGCTGTGTTTATTTGTATTCTTTCAGCAGGAATGTTGAAAGCTCAAGGTCTTTTTCTTGGCTTCCTTTACTGAAAGGAGTAGGTAATCTTAGTGTAATCTTTTGGCTTTCTTGATTTTTAGGCTTTCTTTGCTTTCATGGTTTCCTTCTCTTTGCTATTTCTTTATTAGTGTTAATAATAAATGAGGGCTGACACAACTGAAGACACTTGGCACTCCTTGCACTTATATAACTTGTTCCAGTCCCATCTTGATTCTTGAGTGAAGGAAAAGGCCTTTATGCCTTTGACAGAGTTTGGTTACTTACAGCTCTGTACAGGCAAAGAAAACTTTATAATTTGTGCAGGAAAAGAGACTGGGAGAAGTAACTAAAATAAAATTAATCATTATTAAGTGTAAATCAATGATTTCCTGAGTTGGAGGGGCTGTATAGATGGAGGTGGTCTGTAGAGAAAAAGTTCTGTCAAGAGTTACATTGTTTTGCTGCAAGATAGCTTCAGCGTTTTATATTTCTGTTGTCCTTTTACAGAACGACAGAAGATGCTATAGCCTGTACTTGTAGTGCAACATATCTATATTGCAACTGGGTAGTACAGATAATAAAGAGGTTTGTTACAAAGCTACACGGTATTTTCAAAGTGACGAGATAGCACTTCTATTTTTTCCTTCTATTTTCATGTAAAAATTAACCCTACATTAAAAAGGGAAAATGTATAAAATGCAATTGTATATAGAGTGGCTTTTAAAAGTGAATTAAATATTTTGTTCTGCCTCATATCTAATCATGTGACAAGAGTTTTATAGGTGCATCTTCTTTGGGTGGGGATTCATGTTTGTAGTTCTGGAGCTCTGCCATAGGCAGCTTGACCTGATACAAGAGCTAGACATCTGTGTTGAACCAGTTTTGATACAGCGTGTGCTTTCAAAAAGACCTAATAGAACAGCACTATTGAGGATCTGATAAAACGTTATTAAAAAAAAAAAAAAAAAAAAAAGAGTTTACAGACCAAGCATACTAAATAAGGGCATGCATAGCAGGGTCCAAAGGCTGCCTTTTCTGCTTGTGCCACCCATGTAGCTTTTGTTTATCTGATTTTTGGAGCTAGCAGTTTATACTGTTGTATTTCTGGAGCATTGACAGTATTGATCTGCTTTATCAGCATTATCCTAGAGAAGTGATTTTTGCATATGTGTATTAAGAGGTAGCAAATGACATTATATTTTTCAGTTATTCTGAGTATAAAAAGTGTTCTTTTGTTGCTGTTTAAATGTATAGCTTAGTAGTGAAAAACAAAAAAGAAAGAAAGAAAAGCTTGGACATGAGTAATAGGTCCCATAAGAGAGTTAATTAATTTATAGTTTGTATTTATGGTTCGTATTTCAGCTGATTGTTGCATCAGTTGTACTGAACAAATAGAAACTAAATAATGCCCTATCTTCTTATTACCTGTCTTTATGTTTTGATGATTGTTTATATCAGGGTTTTCCAGCAAATGTTCACAATTGTTGCCCATTCCTTCCCACTCCCCTCTTCCTCTACCCCTCCCCACCCCCCAAAAAAAGAAAAATTCTCACTTATCCTGTACATCTGTACAGTATAATCTGACTCCTCAGCTAGTTGATATTTCAGAAACTGCATAAAGAGAAAACTGCAGGAGTTGTGACAGCAGTCTATTCCGTTTCCAGGGAGTAGAAGGTTCTTCAGATTAGTCCCCTTTCCCTCTATCCTGCAGTATTTGCTGAAGGAGCTTGTTCCATTAAAACTTCCGTTAAATTTGTACAGGCGTGTTTTATATTCTTCCTCCACCCCTTCATCTTCCCATGTACATTCTGCCATATGTTATTCCAGACCAATTAGATCCTCAGCTGTGGAACTGAAGTGCTTCAAACTAATTTCAAGCCTTGGGACACCATTTTTAAGAAAATAAAAGTTTAAATACTGCATTGGATAGGAAAGGCAGAGCAAATAGAAATAGTATATATGATCACTTTATATTATTACTCAATGATACCAAGTCAGCAGATAGAATATAATTCAGCCACTTAGACCAACCTGCTGCATAGCAGATTTTTGCATTTTTTTTCTCCCTCACCTCTACTAGTATGTCAGTTTTATGAGAGAGCTGTAAATATGTCTTAGTTTGAGAGTCTCACTTATTGTCAGCACGTATGCCTCCAGAGTAACTAAGATGTAGTCCGATTCTACATTTATGCTTGTGTCTACGCTGGCTTAGAATTCTAAGCAAGGGAGTGGGGAACCCGTGTTTATGATCAGGAATGTACATAAATGATTTTTGTTATATTTTGGAGCTTTTGGAGAGGCTGCCTGATCCCTATGCAAATTGCTTGTTTTTCATTACCAGCTTCCTAATTAATATAAATATACTTGAGATAATAATTGTGCTTCACTTTGGACATGTAGGACACTGTTCATGAACAGGACTTTATGGAATTGCATATTCTGGTCTCACCGTTCCTTACTTTGTCTATGGTTTACAGTTTGATAATGGCTGAAAATGCTGTCATCTTGAAATAAAACCTTGGTATGACCTGGAGTGTCAGGCTTTTTTGTATCTGTGAATATTTAATTAAAGCAGGAATGATAATATTTTCAGAGTGTGAGAATAATAAAGATTTTAGAGTGCGGTAAGATTCTGTTATAGACGAAAAATAAGTTGAATTGTTTTCTAAATTTAGGTTTTCTAATAGTTCATTACTTTTATTGGTTTGAGCTGAATTTTAAATCGGAAGCCAGAGATAACAAAAAATGTCAGTTATGCTGAGTATTTTCTAGAATAGTAAGACTAGAAGCTGTAGTACTTAAAGCTTGAGAATATTTGTATTTTAATGACAGTCATTCTTATCAATTCATTCCTGTATCCTCAGGAAATCTTAAATGGGATTAAATGAACTGTATGAGCTTTTTCCCATACAAAAGTGTCTGTTGTTGTTTGTGTGTGTGTGTTTTTAAAAATCTTGTTATTGATGCCACCCATTTCTTTTTCTTCTTTGAACAAAAGATGAAAACAATGAGTTGCACAGAGGATTTTCTTTGCTTCGAAGTCCACCAAAACATAAACTATCCTTTATGAGGAAAGGGAAAAGTCAAGTGCCATTACAAAGTAGAATAAAAATTTTAACCTACTTCTGGAAAGTTTAAAATAGTTTTAAGTTGTGTCTGGTCAACACAGTGTTTTATCTTACTATTTTCTTTTGCAAGGATTTGTGGTAGATGTAAGGTGACAGATAGCTTGTTTATTAGATATAACTAACTATAGAGTAGTAAATTGCCGTTTCATATTTGGGTATTGCAGCTGTGTTCATGCTTAAATGTATACTTTATAACTTCTCCTAAACCCATAATGGGTAGAAAGTGGCTTCCGCACTCCTGCATCTCCTAATGCGGGACTCCACTGGACTGTCACTGTCTTCCTTTCTGCATTTATTTATTTTAAACTTATTGTAGACATACAATAAGTTTACAATATGTAGACATACTTTGCAGTCCTTGCCTGTCTATCATGGAGTTGATAGTGATGAAGGAACTCTTTGTTGTCTCATTACTTTTCCAGAAATGTTTTGCTTTTTATGTTTTATCTCAGTCTTCTCTGTGAAGGGAGCAAACTAGATGCCCTGGTTCTCAACAGGCTGCGGAAGAAAACTGGCTTAAAGGCTGAACCTACTGGAGAGCTCTGGAGTATGAATGCCTGGCCTACCTGTCCATCTTTCCCACTTAATTGCTCTGCACTGGCATGAAAATAGTGCAGTGCAAACTGCAGATTTCCATGTAAGGAGTTATGACAAAATTAGACTAGCAATCAGATATTTTGTACAGCTTGAGCATTTTGTTTTATCATGAGCAGCGCTGAGATCTTGCAGCTTCCCTCTTGCGTACTTTGTTACTGGTGGTTTTCAACTGTAAATGTTTCAAGAGGTGTTCAGGTATCACTGTAAATTAAAACAGAAGTCAGAGAAATAAAACATATTTCACTCTTGACTTCAGTCAAGCAGGGTCTCTGGCAGTTTTGTATATCAGGATTGGGTAGTCTTTGAGCCTGATGGGTGATGAAGTCTTTCAAGTCTTACAAGCTGTGAAAGTGAGAGTCAAAATCCAACTTGAGGGACCGTCAACCAGCTGATCAGCATGGGATCAATCAGTGATATGGTTCTCCTTTGTGGAAAGAAAGCCTGTGCTAACAAGTCAAGTTGTTAGGTAGCATGTTTTAGAGGTCTTTATCAGTATACTCATCACTGGGAGGGGTGAAGGAGCGGCACCGAATTTGTGCTGATTCAAAATTTCAGCATGTCTGTTCAGCAAGAATTCACTAGCCTTGAACAATCTGAGCAATCTGTTCATACTTCCTCTTGCACATCAATGATCTGTGAGGTTCTTAGTCTTGTATGCCATTTATATACCCTCTTGCTGTCCAGCATCAAACTGATTGGTAATAGCCTTGTTGGTTTGAAGATAATGTTGGCTGTCAAACTGGCTGCTCTTTTCTTGAGATTTATGGTAGATAGTGTTTGGGGTTTTTTTTGTTTGTTTGTTTGTTTTGCCTACCTTACTGAATACAGTGTATTTTCTACACCTCTCCCTTAGTTTCTGTCATATCTTCTCAGCTTGTTGAGAATTACTAGTTTCAAGCTTACCTGCTTTGGCCAGTTAAGAGTCAGGTTGTAAACGAAGTGGTGGCAGCAAATTGGAAGTAGTGGCTCTTATACTATGTCTTGCTCAAAGTCTTCTTTGCCATGCTAACATAAAGGACTGAAAACATCTTTTTCCATATTTATGCTTTAATTCAGCAAAAACTTTAAATTGTAATCTGATGAAGTGAAAGGAGATTCTTTTTCCTAGCTTTATCTATATTATCTGTGCTATGTAAGTGTATTAATATATTACAAATAGCATAAATTTCAGGCTAGGAAAAATACCTGTAATGCTTATTGTGAAAAACACAGCTTGTATATGTGGTCCTGCATTTCCTCAATTTTACTTTTTGCTTGTCCTGTAGGTGTATTGCTAGAAAATGTGGAGTCCTTCTAGGTCACTGCTATGACTTAGTGTTACCAGGACTTACTAGTTTTTTGCACACCACAGAAGTTTGAGGCTGGAAAATCCTGTAGTCTTTGCATGGTGTCATGCACTCAAGGTAGCTCAAGAAGTGTTGTATGACTTGCAGATGAAATCAAAATAACGCATTTAGTTGAGATGTGTTTACATCTTACATTAAATTAGTGAGCTCTTCAGGACTGCCTGTAAATGTTTGTGCTTTTGTACTTGTCTCATAAGCCCAAACTGCAGTCAGATGCTTATACATAGTGATATTTCTGTGGCAGGAGATTTGCGTGTAGGGGGAGGGCAAACCGGTTAAAAAATTGTCACATTTTTGTAAGTGCTAAAACAGGCTTCTCTGATGATGCACTAGTCACTTAAAACAAACTTTTTGGATATAGTTAAAATCTTAACCTCTCTCTTCCTGAGAGACAGAACATAAGAACAGCAGTATTTTACCTACTATAGTTGGCATGTAGCTAAATGTAGCATTGAAAAAAGTTACAGATAAAAGAAATACAAGAAACTCAGAGCAAAAATAAAGGCTTGTGAAAGCATCAGAACTGTCTAGAATTAGGGGAGGTAAGTAAGGTGGCTTGTTTTGAAGTATATTCTGCATTTGGAAAAGTTAAGAGAGTAATTAAAGAGTTACGGTTGGATTAAGTTAAAAGATAAGGTTAAGATTAAGTTAAGAGATAAGGTTGGATTTATGAGGAAAAAATACTAAACTTCATGCAAGAGAGACTTGAGTGAAACAGACTTTTCAAATTGTGATCTATGGTTAAACTCTTTGGTTAGGAAGCTACTTCTGCAGACCTTGTTTTCTTCTTCCACCTGTACACCTGGACAGCAGTAGCTGCTTCTGAACTGTGGTTGTTTAAGAATTACTTCAGTTAAACGCTCAGGGAATGAAATCAGTGTTTGCAAGGCCTTGCTGTTCCAAAGGAAACAGTACACTGATATTAATAAAAAAGCCTCAAGGCACCAAAAACCTACTCACAAGTTGGAGGTTTTTAAATGGTGAATTTATTTTAAAACCATGTTCTTTTCCCCTCAGTTTTTGGAAAACATTATTTCAGAAAACTAGATTTGCATGTAAGAGAATAATTGCTACATGTATTTCCTTTTTCAATGTTACTGATTTTTAGGATAACTAGTCTTGGAACCTCACTGTCTAGAAGCTATTGCCTACAAGGATATTCTTTGCTCTGTTTCTAACAGGGTACAGAATGGCAGATTCTTCTTCTCTCCATTCTTAAAATATCTTTGGTGACTTGATGTTCAAAGGGTATTGTATTTTCATGTTTTCCTGAAGAATGCCGTGCTTTTGTTTTTCAATAAGACTTCTTTGACTGCCGGAAAAAAAAATATATATGTATATATTCAGATTTTACCTTAGATTTGTATTTTTAAGTGCTCTGATCCAGGTGGGGAGAAGAATCCTTTGACACTTTGCTAATGAGGTGGCTCCATTAACTCTGTTTTATTCTGGTTTTTAATTACATTTCACAGTTTTAAAATCTTTTTTTCTATCTATTATTATTATTAAAAGGTGGTAATATTTTTTTAAAAGGCTTTCTTGGTTGATGTAGCTTCAATTGCCAGTTATCTAAGTACTAAGAAAGAAAAAAATCAAAGCTGTTATGTGAGTAGCACTGATTAAATTTGGTTTGGTTTCTTCTAAGTGGTCCTTGTCATGGTTGTTAGTTCAGCTGAACCTCCATTTTGTTGAGCATTTTGAGCTTAACATACCCTCCCATACTACTATAGTCTTACCATAAAACCACTGTTTCTGGTAGGTGATTCTCATGGACTGTACTTCAGAGAGTGCACTGAGATTATCTGTATGAATGAGACACCTCCATGTCCTGTTTTTTGGGGTAATATAGTTAAAACCTGAACATTATTTTTTTTTTTTAAGAGAAGAAGCAATAAAAGATATTTCATGTTTGAGGAAAATAAAACAGGCTTTACCTAAGTAAAAGCTTAAGTTAAAATCCTAAGTAGCTAATCAGTTTTAATGTGTGAACTGTGGTGGCTAGAAGAGTGGTATTTTTATGTATTTATGGCTAATCATCTGGCTAATTTTAGCTGTTCTGTGTCCTCACAGATGGTTTCCCCCGTTAGTTTCAGGGGAAATGCTATGCATTGTTATTTAGTCATAACTTTGTTTTCTCGGAGACAATTCATTGTTCAGTTGTCTATAGTTTTTGATATTTTTGTCTCAACGTTTGGCAGTAAGACATGTCACATCTTCCAACAGTCAGAAAGAATGTCTTTATCCTGCATTCTTCCTCTTTAAAAGTAATTTGTTCATGCAAGAAAAATTCTCAACCTGAGGCATAGTAGTTTCACCTTTTTTGACCATCTGCATATCATTTTGAAATAATCATTAAAATTACTGCTTGTAGAGCTTAGGATTTTTGTAGAAAATGGAAGAAAATAATGTTCAGTCCGTACAGTTAATTTATAGTATTGTCTCTGTGTGTTATTTTTCTTCAGAGGGCCTTTCAAAGTAATTAGATGATATCTGAATGCTTGGGAGAGTTGCAGAAAAATGACTTCATGAACTGCGAATGATGAAAGTGAACAAAGTGTGAGCTTCAACGGTAAGTTTTTTTTTTAAATATTAAAAGATGATCATTACCTGGCCTTGAACACCTGCATGATGCTCTTTTTTTCTGTCTGTTCTTCAGATTTTTTTAAAAACATTTTGTTTGTAAGAAACACACTTAAACCTAAAACAGGAGTAATTAGCATACTGTCTGACACTTGGATAACTTCCTATTCTGTGAACATCAGTGTGTTAATTTACTCAGTGTTCTAAAACAATTTCACAGTTCTCGCAAATCTACAACATTTGTATGAACTGCTCCGCTATCTGAGGCAAATTAAATTGCAGATTATCTTCAACTTTATTTTTTTTAGTAAAATATGAAATACTGCCAAGAGACTGTATCTAGCCTGGTTGGGGAGAGAATCTTTAATGAGAGAGCACTAAATTGTTGCTAAGGCTTAAGGACACGTTTTGATGTTAATTTTTGGAAAAGAGTTATTAGCTTGTTATATTGTCTTAATTTAAGCTTAATAAAGTCAAGTTTTAATTCAATAAAACTAAATGTCTATTCTTATATTTATGTTTTTGTCCACAAAAGCTCTTGGAGAAGATGGCTGATGTAAGCATGAAAGAAGCAGCACTAATACTTGGTGTAGTGGCAGCCTGCTATTGGAACAGTCTCTTTTGTGGCTTTGTTTTTGATGATGTTTCAGCAATTTTGGACAATAAAGATTTACATCCTTCTACTCCTTTAAAAAATCTGTTTCAGAATGACTTCTGGGGGACTCCAATGTCAGAGGTATTTGTCTATGAAACATTTGAATCACTTAGGAAATGGAACATTGAATTAAGCTTGTAGAGTTTTTAGACTTTTTATTTTTCTCTAGTTTGGTTTTAATAGTACAGTTAGCTTCCGCTTCAGTTTGGTGGTTTGTAGTTAGTACACCCGATCAAATCAGGAACAGGTATGGCTTGTATTTTCCCCCTTTGCTAATCAAAAGAACTTGAAATTAAAAACTACAGTGTGATGTGCAATAGAGGACTGCCCACTTTTATTATTTTTTACACAAGTTCTTTTGATTCTAGAAATTAGACAAATCTGACCACTTTTCTCCTAGGCAGTAGTATTTATTTCTAATTTTCATCTGGAAGGAAAGTTACACAGCTAACTAACAAAATGTGGACGATAGAAATCGAATATATCACATTTATTTGAACAAGTATCTTTGTATTCAGAAAGTGCTTGGGTTTGTGGGCCATGTTGAGCTTGTGTCTGAAAAGATGCATGGCACTAAGGCTATTGATGAAAGATATTAGGTAGCAGTGGTTCAAGATGAAGATTACGTAATGTTCAGAAAGGTACTTGAGGTGTCATTAACAGGGCAGTGAATGACAGTTATAGGAGTTTACCTATCAAGACATTCCAGTTTGGAATTGTCACTTTTTTTTTTATGTCCTTCATTTTCAGGATTAATAAAATATGACATACTAATTGCTAGCTGTACAAAATATACTTTGATACCTAATGTTAATAACCTGTAATTAAAGCTTTGAAGTTTTTTTAGATACCGTTAGGACTATATAGCCCTGGAGCTCAGTAATTTCAAAAAAATCTAAGTGTATTTGTCAATATGATTTTTACTCCAAAGACCTCCTAACTTTGAGCAGAGGGGGAAAAGCCATTTAATTTCTAGTGTTGATTCTATACTTTACAAACAAATGAAAGTCATGTTAAATTTAATAAAATGAACATTGGGTTACTTTGAGTGTTCACAGCTTTAAAAAAATACTTAGTGTATTTCTTGTTTCTGTGTATGTGTACTTTTTTCACTCTGATACATTTTCACATCTTCTTCCTCTGTTTTATGGGTATAATCATCAAAGATCAATAGGCTGTAGGTTGACAAATGCCTTTTTGCGAGGAAGGTAGTGTTAAGTAGAATTTCTAAAAAGATTTATGGAAGGACTATCTTATAACCTGCATAAAAGCTCTGCTTATCAGTTACCCTGACAGATATATTAAAAATACTTAGATAATACTTTTAGTAAGTATACCAAAATTTTGCTTTCTATAATGTTGATCTACAGTGTAAAAGTGGCAGATTATTGAAAATATTTGAAAAATACATCAAAATGATTAGGAGGTTGGAAAAATGGTCAGAACTAACTACTCTCATTTCAATTTATTTTAATTTTAAATAATCCTTATTTTACTCTGCTATTTTTTTCTTTCTTGTTGTTAGCATTACTGATTCTTCAGGTCTGTATTTTGAAGGTGTATGCTTGTGAACAGTGGAGGAATATATGTGTGCACAGACTTTTTTGATATTTGTGGAATTAAAAGTGCTTTATAAGTTGATGCTAACAGATTTATTATATATTTCCTGTTTAGGAGAGGAGTCATAAATCTTACCGTCCCCTCACAGTCCTCACATTTCGCTTAAACTACTTGTTCAGCGAGTTAAATGCAGTTTCTTACCACTTCCTAAATGTGGTCTTTCATGCGGTGGTTTGTATAGTCTTCCTCAAGGTCTGTAAGCTTTTCCTGGACAGCAAGAGCGGCATAGTTGCGTCCTTGCTCTTTGCTGTGCACCCGATACATACTGAAGCGGTAGGTAAAGCCTCAATATGTTTAATCTGTTGAATTTAGTAATCTTAAATTTTGTATTTTATGTGTGTGTTTATATATAATATGTCCAAAGAGTGTGTGTTTGAATTTGGACTTCTGTATATCAGCCCTTTGCAAGATGGGAAATGAAGAGACCAGTTTCTGATGACTTTGGTGTGCTCAGAGTTACTTTTTATTCCTTCCATGCAGGTACTGAAAAATAATTAAAACAAACATATGTTTAATTATGAAATAACTTGGGTTTCTGCCACAGGCATTCACTTTTATGATGACAGGTACTTAGGTTTACAGAGATATTTGTGCGTTCTGTGATGATCCATCTAGGATTGTGTCTTGCAAGTGCTTATGAAGACCTTTAGTTCATTTTGATCTTCAATTCATGTTTCTCTTTTAGTTAATCGCGGAGACTGTTCTCTTTTTGTGTTTTTATGCCCAAATATCTATTTCAGCAAGACTTTTTTCTAGATATGTTGTAGTTGATATCCTTGGACTTTGTTTCAACATCCTGTATTTGACAGTGTCCAATACAAGAAAGATGAAACACATTTTTTGTTTATTTCAAATTATGTTTTGATTCTCAATGAGCATTTGCTCCTATCAATAGCAGCATTTTAAAAGCCACAAATCATTGTGTTAATTGTATACTTTTTAGTTATTTAACTATTGCATAGTTTTTAATTCTCAGCCAGCCTTGCAGACTAGTGTCAAAAATTTGGGATTTTTTTCCCTCCCCTTCTCTTCTGAATGGAGTATTAGGGTTGGGTTTTGTTATAGCTTGTGTTTATTGGAGATGTCGATAGAGGAGATATCTTTTAATTCTATGCTGCTATTTCTATATCAGGTAGCTTGGCTTTAGGTGCAGAGATTCACACTGGTTGAAAAACCCATTCCAATTATTTTTTTTTCCTGTAGTCTTACGTGATTTAAAATTCTCTATATTATCCTGAAACTTTCTAAAAACATTTTAACCTTTTTTTTTTTTTTTTTTTTTTTTTTTTTTTTTTTTTGAAATTGTCCTGCGGGTTTGTGTGTGTTAGTTGTTGCTGCTGTTTTTTAATGATGAATTTTGAAAAGACTACCTTCGTCTTAGTGTAATTTTTCCAGCACTCTTTGATCAAATAGTTTTCACATTTGATTCTTCTAAAGACAGAAATCCTCTCAGAAATTCAGAAGTCCTTATCTGTGTGTTTTCAGTAAGTCCTTAAAGAAAATATTTTTTTTTTAATAGGCTGCTATTTGTGTACCTAACTTACCCTTTTAAGAGGAAGCTAGCAGCATGCTTCAACACTGTAAAAGTTTAAAGCCTAAACATTTTCTTGCTTTTTATTCTTGGAAATATAAAACCCCATGTGATTAATGTGTGGGACATTATAGGTAAAACTTAGTTAGTTAGAACTTCAGGATTTGGCCTGATGTCTTGAACTTCTGGAAGTGTGTTAGGATCTTTGCAGGAATATCTGAAAGTTGCCAGAGATTTGCATTAACAGTTCATGGCTTAGCTGAATTGTTCCTGCTCCTTTGTGAACTATTGAATCCCATATGAGATTCCAGTAAAACACAGGTTTTTTTTTAATTATTTAGCACTATACAATAGAGTTACTAAAAAAGGCATATAATGTCCTTAAGAATTCTATGTAACGAAAGATCATTGACCTGGGTGATTTTTAAAAGCTATTAATTACAAATACAAAACTAGGTAATCTGGTGATAAGTGTGTAATCACTCATACTTGCCACTTGAGGGCACTTTAGGACTGTAATTATTAGAGCTTGCTGCTGTACTTGTCCTTGTAGATCCTTGTAGAATCTGGAATTTACATGCAATTGTGGTTGAATTCATTTGGTACTGTATTTTTGTACTCAAGAATATGTTAAGAGGTTTCCTTCACCTCTCCATACTAGTTTCAATTTAATCTTTTTCCTTTCAGAAATACACTATTTTTAAAATCATTTTCAAGTGATTTTTAGAGATGAATTCTAATATGCATATGACCAATAAAGCAGGCTAAATAGCGAAAATTGATTTCAGAGAGAAGCTGAGCTCTTGTGATGTTGCTATATGACTTTCTGAGGAAAAATTTGAGGAAACTGAATGTAGTCTTCCAGATTGTAAATTAACGTTTTACATTGTCTTTCCATTTCTTTTTGCCTAGTGTGCTCTTTTTGCCAAGAGATGGGCTGATCCATTTACTGCTATAGGATGTTAACTAACCTTGGGAATGCTAAAATTTTATGTCATAAATCACTGCTGTATCCAGAAATAGAAACTGTCTTCTCTTGGTCCCTTGTATGGGGAACATGTTTCCCCAAGCATGAATCAGAGAGCCCTTTGGCAAAATTAAGCTATTCACAAAAGAAGCATCAGAAAGTGATTTCAGTATTCAGATATGAATATTTTCTTTAGAGTCTGACCTCAAATCTTGAGTGAGTTTCTCTTTATGCTGTGCTGGATAAATTATGCTTGACCAAGAATGCACCTAGAAATGAAAACATCATGATGGGGCTAGATAGCAGAAAGTCGGGCATTAGCATCATCATAATTAATTGTTGAACTCTGAGGTTTTCTTGCACAAATATGACTTTCTGAATCAGGATAGCATGCCATTTTACAAGCAACTTCCTTGCAAAAGTTTAAGTGTAATCAAAGACAATACAAAAGATGGACAATTAGTAGGAAAGGCAGCCTTGCAGGCTACTTTGGTTAGATCAGTGACTACTGCAGTAAATGTTTGCGTAGTAGCCAGTCTGTGGCTGTTGGTCACAACTTGACTGCATTCAGAAAACATATCCTGTGCAGGGAAAAGAGTCTGTATTTCATTAAAGAATCCAAAGCAACCTTCTGCCCTATGAATTTTAGCACTTTTCCATAACAAAATCATAAAATCTCTTCCTTTCTGCCTTGCTACCAAGAGGAGCAAATCCTGTAATGATTTGTTATTGTCAGTGAAATTATAAAACAAAAGCTTGCCAAATCTGCTGTAAAGCCTTAGTCATTCTTAAACTGTGTTGCACAGTTTGCCATCAATGTATTGATAGCTCTTGACTGTTCAGAAAAGAGTTGCCATAGCACCAGTCAAGTGAGCACTTCCTAGATATGTTCAGTCACTCCTACAAGATAGGAACAAAATTGACTGTGATATTTTCTATATGCCACTGTCTACAAAGATTTGTTGCCAAGATACATATGAAAGACAGTCCGTGCCACACTTTACTTATAGCTCTTCCTGATAAAAGTTAGTTTCTTCCAGGTTTTATGAAGAGAGAAGTCAAAATTCTGCCCAATTTGTCTCAGCTGATACTTGCAGCTGATGCTGCTGAAGATTTAAAAAAAAAATTTTTTTTTAAATCTTTAAAAAGTTTTTTTTTTTTTTATCAGTTGCTTCATTAATAGTTGCGCATTGAGGGTGGTTGGTAGCCACATGTTGTCAGTGTTCTTGAGTTCCGCACTGGTTGAATTGAAATCATGCATACTGTTGTTGGCCATTTCTGTTTGGTTTACAGGTCTTGGTTATGCATATCCTGATCAGTCAAGCAATATTCATTACTCAATGAAAAAAAAAAAACAGGAAAAAAAGCTTGGCGGGGGGTGGTTAATGAAGCAACTGACATGAACCACAGAAGAGTGGAAAAACAGTCCCTTTTTTTGACTGATCAGCTCTGACTTTTCATCTTTCAGTCCAAGACCAGTAATTGTCAGAATAATTCAGTAGCTGCCTACAAAAAGAAGAAAAAATGTTTAGGAACCTGTCACTGCAATATTCCAAAACACAGTAGATAGTTTGGAACCCTCCCTGCACACAGCAACACTGTGATTCCTTCTTCCCTCAGAGGTGTGGGGCACAAGCCTGACATTCTTGGAGAAGAAGAATAAAATAAAAATAAGAATGTAAGATGTGTTCTTAAGATTTATAGTAAATAGCCACTTTTTTATTATTTTTCCTTTTTAGGTAACTGGAGTGGTGGGCAGAGCAGAACTTTTATCATCTATATTTTTCCTAGCTGCTTTTTTGTCATATACTAAGTCAAAAGGGCCAGATAATACCATAGGTAAGTGACTGACAAATTTATATTGTAGCTCCATGTCTGTATCAGTGGTAAAATTACTCGTAAAATATTAACATAGAGGTATGGCTTATTAGGCAATTATATACATAAATAAAATCTTCAGGCCCAAGATACTCATTTGTAATATTAGAAATATTTTGCATCATAAATTTCCTTTTTAACGATAAAGAGTTCTTTAAGTTGTTTTGTAAAACCTTAGAATTCTCTAGTGACTATGTGATTCTTGCACTGATTTTTATTAGTGCAAATATGCTGGGGTGCATTGGACTGTCCTAAATAAGCTCCAGAATAGAGATAAAGGAGTCTTCCCTATTTTCTGAGTGACTTCTTTTGCCATTTATTCAATTTTTAAATTTTAAGGGAGGCAGTTGTAAAACTGACAAATATTTATTTTTGTAAAGTAAGTCTGAAAATCTCCTTGTTGCTATATGATATTGAATAAGATTCTAGATTTTGTTCAAACATAACCTAATTTTACCTTTTAAGTCAATGTGGTATTGATGATGATGATACAAGATGGAACATTTTCAATCCTGTTTTTTTGATTTGCAGTGTGGACTCCAATTGCAGTAACGGTGTTTCTGGTAGCTGTTGCAACACTGTGCAAAGAACAAGGAATAACAGTAGTGGGAATATGCTGTGTATATGAAGTATTTATTGCTCAAGGGGTAAGATCTGGTTGAAAGATGAAATTTCTTCCCAGGAATTCTGCAATGAATATATATATTCAGAAGCTTCGTATTTCATCACCATTTTTGTCAGTTCTACTACTTCTATAGTTGTTTTACACCTTTCAGATGTTCCTTTGACTCAATAGATATTGGGTCGTTGGAGAGAATCAAATGTTTTCTAAGCTGTGTGGTTTTTTGTTTGTTTGTTTTTTGTTGTTGTTGTTTTGTTTTTTGGGCTGTTTTTCTATATTCCATGAGGAGCTATTACCAAATACGTTTGATAAAGAGTTGGCATTTCTGAACTAAAACCTGAGGTTTTAGTTGACAGATTTGCAACAGGATCAGCATTTAACAGCTGCATTAAAGTCTGAGGTGCATAAAGATAGATTAGTTTGTTTCTAATTACTTTGGTAAGAATAGAGAGCATGTTATTTGCAAATGGCTTCCATCACATGGAATTGCGCACGCAGGTGTTATGGAATGGTCTTATTACCAGTAATATTTTTATGAAATTTTTTATGCTAAAAAATCTTTAAATTTAATTTCTAATCCTGTATAATTTTTTTAATTTCTAATATTCTCATAAAGGATTAGTGAATACTGTCTGATAACAAGCTGGTTTTCCTTTGCAGTACACATTGCCTGTGCTCTTGGACACAGCGGTACAGATTCTTCGAGGGAAGGGCAGTATCCCTTTCTCTATGCTCCAAACACTGCTAAAGCTTATTGTCCTGATGTTCAGTACACTGCTGCTTGTTGTAGTCAGAGTCCAGGTTATTCAGTCTCAACTTCCAGTGTTTACAAGGTAATATGAAAGTGTGTCTTAATTTACAGATCTTGATAAATAAGATGTGGCTTCATGAGGTCTGAATGAAATGCTAGAAACTGCTTCACCTTAAATGTATAGTAACTTCAATATTGTTAGGTAGTGACTGTACAATATTATTTCTGTGAAATTAACAACTAGTGTATTTCAGTAATTGCTGACAAGAGCATCTGAAATACTGAGGTATCTGAGAAAGCATTAATTTTTAAACATTTGTCATTCTTAGTTTGTTCTAATACTCCAAAGATTAACAATTTTATTAACAAAAGTTTATTTTATTGGTCATGATTTTGAACCTTGGATGCCTTGGGTGAGTACTTCAAAACATTTTAGAACTCTTTTTTCATCTACATATGAAATAATTTGTTTTTCAGCTACCTGCTATGCAGAAAGCAGAAGATACAGTGTTTTACCGTATCTTCAGATACGGTGCTTAAAAATGAATATATAGGGATAATGTTAGAACTGAAAAACTGTAATTTCTCTTAAAAGTAATCTCTGGGAGATGTAAAAATGCAGTAATTTAGTACTTTCCCCGAATTACTTTTTTCTCCAGACCAAGGAAGCCTGAGCCCAACTTTAGCAAAAATGATGTAGTCATTCTCTCCTTATTGAGGCTTAAGCTGATTATATCCCAAACCAGTCTCTTGAAGGAAAACAGAGGATCCTCAGTCCCGTGCTGAGATATAGCATGTCTGATTCCTGAGCTACGCACTTAACAAATGCAGAAAGATTTTGCATATGGCTGTACTGGCAATTCTAGCTCTGAATTTAGAGTTTACTGGTCCCTGGGCATGAATTCAAGTCCATACTGTTTTTTTTGGTTTTGTTTTGTTTTCCTCTTTCTCCTTGTTTTTGCTTTAGGTTTGATAACCCAGCTGCTGTGAGTCCGTCGCCAGCAAGGCAGCTGACTTTCAACTACCTCCTGCCTGTAAATGCTTGGCTTCTTCTCAACCCCTCAGAATTATGCTGTGACTGGACAATGGGAACTATTCCTCTCGTGGAGTCCTTGTTAGATGTCAGAAATGTTGCCACTCTTACATTCTTTTTCCTTCTGGGATCTTTGATTGTCTTCAGTGTCCGATATCCTGGGGATTCCTCCAAGACTGTACTGATGGTATGACCTATGCATGGTTTTTGTGCTTTCCTTGCAAGAGTATAGCTGACTCGGGATGTTTAATCACATGCCTCATTCTACAAGTTATTCAAAGATCACTGGGTGATTTTAATGTATCTAGTTGTGTACAAGAATTAATACACAAGGAAGGAGGAAAACAGTTACAAGAATACTGTTAATTCACAATTAATAGTACTCTGTTTACTCTATCAGGAATGAACTTGAGAAACACAGACAACAGATGAGAATAAATATGCCCACTGTCGTGTATTTGGAATTGTACTTGGAATTTCACTTCAGTCTATGTACATTTTTAAGGATCGGAATGCTTTTTTGTTCTATGACATGTCTACCTTATTTAAATGTCAACAGTTATTCAGCATATTGACCAAGTGACTCAATTATTTTTCCTTATTATTTTTTAAAGACATATTTTGACAGTTAAGGGCATACGTTTTCCGCTTCTGTCATTGTTCTCTCAAGATACTCAGAGACCTAGCATATAATTATGATTTGGACTAATTGAGTATTCTTGCTTGTTGTAGAAGCAGGGAGAATTGTTTCACTAGAAAATTGTTTTCTAAATTCAGGATAAGAGATTTCGTCACTGCAGCTCATTTTCACTTTATATGAACAAAAGAGTCCTAGGTTGCTGTTTGGTATACTAAATGTGTGCAACGACTTACCCACGTGGTTGTAATTTTAAAATACAGTTTTAGACAATGCTTATTTAAAAGGATAAATAGCCAATGCCTTTGAGAAACAGTATTTTTTTTTTTGTAGCACTTAATTTCGTTTCCACTTCACATTCTTATCACTTGCGTAGATAAAATGAAGCTATTTTCCTCCAGTACATTGAAAGTATTAGAAATGTGAGTTTTCCTCTTTTTTAGAGGATGTCCTAAACTTTGAGAATGCTTTTTCCTGCTTTTCTCTGGTCCCTCCTCAGTGAAGTACATAAGGGAGAAGGGTTAATGGAATTCTCAACACATATAGTAGTAAGTCAGTGTTGGTTCTAGTTTTATAAAATACTTATTTGCATTATTCCAAGTGCTTTCATAGGAAAGGTCTTCTAAGGTTATTCTGTCCAGCCTGCCAGCTGCAAAGTGCTCAACACAATATAATCCTTGTTTAATGAAAACTATTTTCCAGAGTTTAATGATATACTATATATTATGTATATAACCAGTATGAGATGTTTTTTTTTTTTTCCCAGGCATGATATCTGAATGCCTTGAAGCTAATGTCTTAGGAAATGAGAAAGCAGTATCATATATTAAAACAATTAATTTTATTTACTATAACGTGTAGCAACTCTGCAGATAAAACAGATATCCTAGTGTAGATAGTTTTTTTGCCTTCCCATAACACAAAACTTTCTCCTATGTAGCTTCTTTTTCTGATTTATTAGAAGATATCATAGAGCCATCTTTAAAGTGAGCAAGCTGAATCTTTGTTCAGTAAGATTTTGTTCACCACTCAGCTCAGTTTATGGCAATTCTGTAGGTAATTAAGTTTCAAGTTGCTGTATTTAAAACTTGTGTAATACTCAGTTCTGCCATTAAAAACCTGAATTTGTGCTAGTCAAAGTACAGTATTACCCTGGCAGTTACAAATTGTGTGTGCCATCTGCATAGATGCCTCATTGTCTGTATCACTTTAAAGGTGGCCTTAGCACAATACATTTGGTACCATAACTGTATGCATCACTGTATGTTTTAAACTGTAATGTTCTTAAAAAGGATTACTCTACTAGGTGCCTTGAAAATTTCTAGCATGTTTTAGAAGTTTTATCTATCAACCCAATGTTATGAACGAACCTTCTGCTGCTATCTTACTGCACAAACACGTCAAAAAACATATATATATGTATATATATATATGTATGTATCTATGTATATGCACACACACACTTTAGGAGAGATCCAGTCTGGTCTCACTCTGAAGCCTAATCTAGGTGGAGAGTCTCATTACTTTTGAGATCAACAAAAGTACAACTTCCTGCATGCTACAGAAATAAAGAAGTTTATTGGACTCTGTGAAGGAAATGTGAAGAAAATGGATCCAGAACACAAAAGAGAAAGGAGGCCGCAAGTATGTCCGAGTACATCTTTCCACACATGGCGATTTGGGTATCGAGTTGGGTGCTGTACTTAACTGCACATGGGACAAGGACATGCCAGAAGGCAGGGCTCCTCCTCCCACATCCACAAGTGACAGTGGACATCTCCAGAAGTCTTACAGTGTGAACTCCCTCATGAGATGCAAAAAATGAAGAACCTCTTTTCAGTCGGTGTTTCTGATGCTGATCACCTCTGGAGGAAATGAGTTAGGTAAGTGAATGTATGTTTCATTTTGTTTTACTTCAATATTTTGTCAAATGACTTGAAATTACCCTTTCAAGATAGCAGCTAGAACTGGGAAAGCGCAAAATAGCTGAATTCTCTTTTGAAGTAGTTTATTTTGCCAGCTGACAATATTAAACTAACAAAAATGAGATTATATATTTTAAACAATTGCATGCTTTGACACACTGATGTCATGTTGCTCAAAATAATCAATTCCTTTGACAGTAGAAAAGGACATGCCCTGGAAACAATGTGTGTGCAATTAGATGCTTTTATTTTTTGTTTACTTTATCCCTGTGAACAATCAGATAACTCTTTTTATCAGCCCAGGTGACCTTTATAAGTAGGTTACAATATAAACATTGAAAATGTTGAGTACTAATAGTACAGATCTAGAATTGCTTTAGTAGCTTTGCACTTGCTTTCAGATTTAGGTAGTGATTACAAACCTGTCTATGGGCTTCCAAAGCCATTCCCAAGGATTGCTTTACCTCCCTGTCCACCCTCCCCTCCCCAACCCTGCCAACACACACTTTCCAGCAACTGTGATGGGACGGCTGTACTTTTACTTGACCAGAAACTTCAGTAGATTTTTACTGTACAAATGTCATGAACAGACAAATATCCTTAGCTTTCCTGGAGAGAGCATTTGATGCTTTCAAATGATGCATCTGCCAAGATGATAGTGCTTCTCCATTTAGCAATATTTATTTCTACAGTCTGTATGCTGACAGCTCAAGCTTTGAAATATTTCTTTGTGTATAATGCCAGGAACTTTTAAAGGGTCCTATAGCAGATATTTTTCATACTTACTGTTGTGTTTTAGTGTTGTGATAATGCTTTTTTCTCTGCCTACATATTTTAATGATTTCTGTGTTGTTTTTTTTATCAGTTACCTTGACTGGGATATTTTTCAAAGGAACTTCTGCACCTGCTGAAATACTTTGATAAAGAGAAAGACTAAATGAACAGAAAAGAAGACATTTATCTGCAGTACTTTTGAGACTGTGCACAGGAATTTGAGCTGAAGGACAGTGTGCTAAGGAGAGGCAAAAGGATTGAAAAGAAGTTTGGAAAATGTTGTGTCATCATTCTGAAAACAAATGTTTTTACAAACTTGTGAACTTGGGATGGGCAGAGAAGAGGAAAAAAAAAACAAAAACAAAAACAACAAAAAAAAAACCACTTTTGAGACCTGGCAGTCCTTTCTAGTAGTATCAACTGCAGGATCCTTTCTACTTCAACCTAACTGTGCCTTTCCCTATATATAATGTGATGTCATGGGACCATATCCTTATTTTTAAAAAAAAGGACTTGAAAATTTTAGTAATGTAAAGCTACTGGTTGGGTAAAATAGTATGAGGATTTATATGGATCAACTCATCTTCTGAAATCTGCTGGGTTACTGATTTGAACATCTGATGTACATACTTTATATAGATTTTAACATTGGAAACAGATAATTCATAATTCAGTGAAAGCATAGAGAAACAACACATTGGCTGTCAAAGCACACTTTTTGTACTGTCACGGTTGTCTGACTCCTTAAAACAAAAAAAATGAAATGTAGAATGACAGTAACCCTTAGTTCCAGTAGTTGCCTCCAATAAAGTCTAAAGGTATTTTGTATAACTATGAAGAAAATGATACAGAAGACTGACAACATAGAGGATCCTTGCTTTGTCAAAGTGGTTTAAAACATCTATTCAGTGTTCTGTGTATGTTTGGGAAGGTCTTTCGTAGTTAAAATTATGCTTCTTTGTAGATAGAAAATTTTCAATACAATCAGGTGTACTGAAATATTTTAGAAAAGCACTCTTTCTTCAAATGTTCCACCATTATTTTTCTTAATTAGTTGCAATATATTTAGGAATAATCTTTTTTTTTTTTTCTACCTGAAATTATAAACTTGTTATTTAAGTGAAGACACTGAAGCCTTAAACCAAATGGTGATGTCTGCTTTTTTAGCAGCAGATTTCTCCATCTTTGACTATTTTTCTCCTGTACATACACATTTTATAAAGAAATCTGTCAACAACCTAAGAGTTGCAATTAAGATGATTGTTTGCTTGGTTTTTAGGTATCTCAAGCTGCCAGGAGTGCACTATCCAATAACAGACATTCATTTAGTGGTTGATTCTGATTTTTATGCTGTTACTCACAATCATAACAGAAACTAGAAAAGGCACTTTATTATAAAATGAACTGCTTGTCATACAGATTAGTGTTCACTGTTAACTGCTCTAAAGTTCGGTTCTTTTGTGCGTAGGGTTCTGCCAGTAATGAATAATTGGTTGCTGTTTCTTATAGCATGTAAGAAAAAAATGCACAACTAAAATTATTTTTGCAAAAAAGTTGCAATTTTTGTTTTTTTTTCCTGGCACAAATGGTCTAAAGACTTGAAAATATGGCATATATTTTCTTACCTTTGAAAAATCAGTTGAGTACTCCAGTAAAGAATTCCACTGATAGAATTGGACCATGTATAAAGGACCGTGAGCAAAAGTATATCTGTAACTTGTTTACTTATTCTTGCATATATATAGAGAGAGTAGTTTAGTTTATATGTATGTATTTATGTGTGTGTGTATATATTGTAGTTAGTTACATCTATTATTCAAGCTTAAGGTTAAAATTTTGTGTGTTCTATTTTGCAGTTTTACTATTTCCAGGCTTTACCTGCACCTCTCTTCCCCTTTCTCCCCCACCAGTGGAACAAATTTTAAAATTATAGAATGTGGTGTAATACTGCTAGGTTTAGTGCTTCCTTTAGCTTAAATGTGCCCATTCTTTCAGCCTGCAATGACCTTGCTGTGGGAAAGGTTTCTTTTTTGTTGCTGTTGTTGTTTTTACAGTGAAACTCGCTTTCTGTTTCTTGTGTATATACTATTTAATTGTTCTTTATAACTTAACTGCTCCTTGTAAAAACAAGAGGACCTTACTTTATTTCATATTCTTAGTAAATAATTCGAAGCAAAAGGTATGACACCTGATAAATATTGTTGACCTAAAAGTCAAAGCTTTCAGGTATTGTTTGTAAACATTGTTGTTCTCAATATTATTACAGATACATTGGTAGAGGATAGAAAAATCAATATTTATTGAGAAATCTGACTTCCTTTATAAATTCAATGACTAAGAGTCTTAAGACTGTTGTAGTTTTATATGTGAAATTCTTAATTCTAAAAGGGATGTTTTGTTTTCTGTCTGTAACTGGCATTTTTTGGTTTGTTTTTATTTAGTGTTTTTTTTTCCTTACAGCTGTTCTTTTCTGTGGTGTAGAGAACTTACTAGAGGAGTAGGCTGTTCACTAAGAAAGGTGGCCAGTTGAAGTTTAAAACTTGCCATGTTTAGTAGCCTCAACATGTAGCAGAGGTCTTCTTTAGGCCTTTTAAACTACTACTTTATTTGACTGTTAGTAATTAATTTGATAACTAATTTACTTGCTTTTCTTTTCTAGGGACTCTGTTTAATAGTGTTACCATTCATTCCTGCATCAAACCTTTTTTTTCCTGTTGGGTTTGTAGTGGCAGAACGAGTGTTGTATGTTCCTAGCATGGGATTCTGCATTTTAGTAGCACATGGATGGAAGAAATTATCCAATAAAAGGTACCTTAGTAGTATCTGTAACTATTTTAACCCATCTATTTTAATTTCATAGTAAATAAATAAGTATGCTTATTACCAGTGTGTATTTACCATGTTAAAGTTCTTGCTCTGTTCTGAATTCTTACTGAACATACAGTAAAAATCTAGATGAACTGTTTGTTAGTCATGGGATGTGAACAGATGCTAACAAGAACTTTCTTAGGAGGCTACTGGATATTTTCATTTGTAACCACGTTTAAAAGATAATGAGCAGCACTGATATAAAACATGATATGCTCATCTGGATGTGCTGCTTTAGGAGATGGACATTTATTAGCTTGCTAGGAGAGGGGGGAATAGCTACTTTTTGCATAAGCAAATATTTGTGATACTACTGGTCTGTGTAGGTGTGTTGAGTAGAGTTAGAAGGACCTTCTGACTACGGAGCTAATCTTCTCAAAAAGTGCTGATGACCTTCATGGACTTCATATATTTCTAGTAGTATATTCTAATTTCTGTGATATAAAGGAACACATATTTAGAAGATTATACAAAAACATTCTCTAGTTGTGTCTTTTCCATTTTTAAACATAGTTGCTGATAGAGTTTATTGCACGTGTATCAGTTTGCAGCGTGTTCAAAAACCTTCATTAATGCCAAACTTTTAAGATATGCTAAGAAGGAAACCAGAGCAATTCTGTATGTGTCATTAATAAAGAATATTTTAGATAAGAATTTCTTATTAAGAAATTCTACTCAGAAAAAAACACCTTTTGGGACTCTGCTGGGATCAGTTCTTACACATAGAATAGATCTTGGATATTACATTGTCTTCTTCATAGATCTATAAGTGTTTCCCTGGGACCTGGATGCTTTACCCTTGTTTTCCCGATGCCATCCTGGTGCTAGTTCAGGCAAACCATAAGGCTGTAAGTCAGTACCTTATGGCTGCTGTTGGCAGAGGGGAGGTCTTGCATGATAAGCTGTGCTAATGACAGCACAAGATAAAAAGAAATTTGCTGTACCTTGTTTGGGAGTGAGGAGAAGGCATCATCACAAACACAAATCAAAGTGGTGTAAAAGAAAATAGGATCCAGGATGAGAGGATTAACAGGGAGGAAATTAAGGCAACAGAGTGGTTTATTACAAAGTGTGTGGGAATCAGTGCTCTAAAAAGCCTCATGAGAGGGGAGACAGCTTAAAGCAAATGCTTTAAGAATATGAGCAGTGGAACTATTTTTCATAAGCCTAGTAGGATGCCAGTTTCTCTTTTATCTTTCTACTTTAATCATCTAAGTCTGCACAGAATTTTGTACACTGAGTAAAAGAAGGTTGTACTTTCTGTCAAACCCCTGTGAAGTACAGCACAGTATGTGAAGACCTACGGCAAAACTCAAAGTGTAAGAAATAGCTGTAGCAGGTATATCTGCTTTCATTAAACCTTTAAAGTTTTTTTTTTTTTTTTTCTTAATAGGTCATATTCATAATTGTGGGAAATTACTAGGTATTTAGTGGGGCCTTTTTTTCTTCAGTTGCATCAGAATTTAGAGACTTGATCAACTTGTTAAAACATATGTTTTATATAAGTATTGGTTAAACTGAATGTTGCTTAAACTCTGGGAAAAAAATAAACTGCATAACTCTAGAAATACATTGTTGCAGAGAAGCTGGTCACAAAGTGATTTCTGACCCTGAATTACATAAAGCTTTTAAAACAAAATACAAGTTGCTAAAAAGATATTAAAACTTGCTCTAATTTAGGTATTGTAGCTACCTTAGGATGTCACTTTGATTACGGAATTTTGTATAGTCTTGACAGCAAAACTCTCGGTTAAGATGCATTTTACAGTGTAGAAAAGGTACTGACAATGTGCACACTCAATAATTTGTTCAGAATTATCTCTTATTAAAAGAGTGAGTAATTCTTTTCATTCTTTATATTTTGTTGCATTTTAAATTTTATAGAGTGTTTTGAAAAACCTCAGTGTTTGACGTCATGATAATATTCATGACCTTAAATTATAAAATATAAAAAAAATACTTTTCCTAAACTTTTAAAATAATAATTGTAATGCTTTCATATTTATTAAGTGTATTCCGTAGTGATGAAAAAAAAGGTTCAAAACATGAAAAACCTGTTTTTCAATTTCGGTCTCCTAGTGCATGAAATATTTAATGTGCTATGAATTAGAATTGTGAGATTCTAACTTTTTTTTTTTTTTAATATATAGTGTGCTAAAAAAGGTTTCTTGGGTGTGTTTGGTTCTGGTTCTATTTACTCATGCCCTGAAAACACTGCACAGAAACTGGGATTGGGAGTCAGAGTACACGCTGTTTATGTCAGCTTTAAAGGTACTGCATTTCATTTCAAAGAATTTATGAAAACTTTTCATGGCTATTACTCTCAAAATGCTGAGTATAGTAGAGCATGATAAAAGTGGAAATTGTGCTTGTTTTGACAGGTTTATTTCTACATTGTTAATATCTAATTAATTACTTTGGAGAATGCTTTAAAAGCAGTGTGTAATGTTGCATGGAATTTTACATGCAAAAAAAAAAGGCTGCTAGAATTTTATGTATATATAGATAGATAGGTAACTTTTGTCTTGATTTCTTACAACGATTGAATATGTTCTTCCCACTGGACAAAAGCATAATATGTCATCTTGAGGATGAAAATCTACAAAAAAAATAGAGGCATAAAAATATTATCTTTAAAATGTGTTTGGCACCATAGAATTAGTTTGTATTACCAGCTGTACATTGTGTTACAATGAAATGCACTTGCAATTAATTTTGGATGCCCGAGGATTTTTAGGGACAATATCTGACTAATAACTAAAATGACCTTACTTTGTTATTCTTTGTGTATTCTTTACAGGCTTTAGAGAAACTTGATGCTTGTGTCATTTTGCTGTACATGTTTACATGTCTGTGATGTAGTTGCAAGAAAATCAAGTGTTATGTAATTGTAGCTTAATAGTCTATGTATTTGTATTCTTCTTCTGTTTTTAGGTAAATAAGAACAATGCAAAACTATGGAATAATGTGGGGCATGCATTAGAAAATGAAAAGAATTTTGAAAGAGCTTTGCAGTTCTTCATACAAGCCACCCAAGTGCAACCAGGTATAAACTTTGACTTGCTGCCATTGAATGCATTCAGTGGCTTATTGTTCACCCCACATTAGAATTTCAGTACTCTTAGCTAATTCAGAACATTGCAAGTTTTTCCCCCTAACCAAACATCCAACCATGTAATATGTTTAACAAATTGACGTATAGTTTTTGAGTGTGATAAATGAATTCTTTTCAAGGTACAAGTTCTGAAAAGTTACTTGGGAAAACCTTTATCTAAACGGGAATAGAAAAACTTTCCATTTAAAAGCATTATTGAAATTAATTCAGAAAAAGTGTGACCCAAATTCTAATTCCATATTAATTAATATTTAATTTTCTTATTTCAAACTAAGAAAAAGTCTTTAAAATTAATAAATCCAGGCAATATCAAAGTGTGTTTACTTAATTATAGGTACTATTGCAAAGGTAGTACTTGACAATTGTTACTGTTTCATTTTAGAAACCTAATAATTAAATTTTAATTTAACGTGGCTGTTGCATTTGTTGCATACTATCCTCATGCACAAAAAGTAAAATCTGCTTGCCGACTTATTTTTTAGAGTGTGTTAGATATTTCCTAACTTCAGAGAAGTTCTTGTGACATAATCTGAAAATTCTATCATAGAAATTTTGTCAGTTTGGCGTTTCACAGAAATATTGTCAACTAGGTGTTTCTACTCTAACAAGAAATAAAAAATAAATATACAGGAGTATGACATCAAATTTTTGACTATTTCGTAAGAAACTTTATAATTTTCGCTTGGCTCATTTAATACTAACTTCATAAATATGGTGAAAAAATGTAAATTTTTTTTAATGATATAGTAGCTCTACTTAATGCTAATCAAAGGGCATAGTCATTTATTTGTATGGTACTCAATACCTGGAAGTATTTTAGTGTTTATTCTTTTCTTTATTAAGATGATATTGGTGCCCATATGAATGTAGGAAGAACTTACAAAAATTTAAACAAAACTAAAGAAGCTGAAGAATCATATATGATTGCCAAATCATTGATGCCACAGGTATTTATTGATTTTTTATCTTATCTATCGCAAAGAGTTGATTATACACAGTTGTAAAAATTTTAAGGAATGCTAACTTGGAACTTTGTTTTATAAACTTTTTAAGTTAATATTATATTGTTTTTTTGATTTGCTTAAATTGAAGATGTAAAAGAAGGCAATAGTTAAATATACGTGTACAGTTTCTAATCATGCAGGATTTGTCCTTTCTTCTAGCTAATAATATTGGTGACTTCCAATTTCAAAACCTTTAAGTGAAAGCTGAAATGCAATGTTGGAGTGGGGAGAGAAGAGCAGCAACAAAAAAAATCTTGGAACATATTTTTAAAAACATATACTTGTTACACTTAGCATATACTAAGTTATGTGTAAGTGTAAGTAATATTACATATTTTAGTTCTTTAGAAGAAGAGGAGAGGGTTGTTTGTTTTGGCATATGTAAGAAAGCAAGGCAAGAATAAAGTCACTATTGATAAAAATCAGCAGACCACTGAATAGAATTACAGCATTAAAGTTTCCTGTAAACCACATGAAGAGATAATACAACAATTGTGTAATAATGACTGGTGAAATCTCATTCACACCTATAGACGGATAATCCAAAAAAGGAGTTAAATTGTCTGATAGAATACGGGTTTAAGTCTTAGATTAATCTCAGTCTGAATGGGGCAAGTTTTTGCAGGGTTGGTCATTGATGACTGTTTGGCCAGTTAAGCAGCTGCAGAGCATAATAAAATGATTTTTCAAGTATGCTGTATAAGTTATTTGTATCTTCACAAAGTTTTTAAAAAAGCTTCTATTTTAGTGTGTTTTTTCAGGAAAGAACTTGCGATTAAAAGCTGCACAGTGATATCTGGAAGTACCCAAAATAAATGTGGCAGAGTCAAGATTAGATCTATGCTGGTTGTATTTCACATGTTGAAATGTCTTAGGGGCCTGTATTTGATGCATATATTTTTTTGACAGATTATTCCAGGTAAAAAGTATGCAGCAAGAGTTGCTCCAAACCATCTGAATGTTTATATCAATCTTGCAAACTTAATTCGAGCAAATGAATCTCGCCTTGAAGAAGCAGATCAATTATATCGACAAGCAATTAGTATGAGGCCAGATTTCAAGCAGGCTTATATCAGCAGGTATCTTTACTAATTTTAGAGCTGTATATTCTTGGACATTTATTTATTTATTTTTAGAATGAATAAAACATTATTTAGTTTATGCAATTAAAACAGCTACTAGCATAGGTTTAATGATTGTTCTAAAATTGTAAGATGCAATTTTGGCATCAGTAATGAATTATTCTTAGAATCCCTTTTAGTTCCTTTTAATTTTTGTTTAAAATAATGAGATTTCACATATGTGTTTTAGTGCATTGTATGGCAAGACACATCCATTTGAGTTCTTTCTGAATTTCACTTTTTTGTATTTTCTATCTTCTACCTTAGCTTTTAACTGGAAATCTTTCCGTTAATCTGGGTTAAAAAACTTTTTTTTTACATTATTTTTGTTGAATTTGGTCCAGAAAGTGCAAGACTTGCATAGGTAGGAAACACATAAATGGGAGCCTGAGTAAATAAGAGTAATATGCCTGTGGGCACTGGGGCTTCAGTTCACTAATTCTCTAATTGTAATTCCTGCTGAGTCTGAGGTGCCAAGAAGCCTAGACTGTAGCTGCTGATGATTCTCCTGCTGCCTTGCTCCCACTCCCATTCCGCCTTGGATGTACCCTTCTATATAGATTTTGAGAGGTGAAAGCTTTGGGGAACGGTATAGAAACAAAATCCTGTGTCCCTTTGTGTTTAAAGCAAAAGGAAGAAGAATTATTGCATCTGATGTCTTTAGGAAGGCACATTGGGGGGGAAAAAAAAAGTTCTTTTGTTACAAGTAGAAGTTGTTAAAAGTAAAATTTGATTCTTCAACAGGGGAGAATTGCTTCTAAAAATGAACAAGCCTCTGAAAGCTAAGGAAGCTTATCTTAGAGCTCTAGAATTAGACAGAACCAATGCAGACCTGTGGTACAATCTGGCAATTGTTTACATTGAACTAAAAGACCCGACAGAAGCTCTGAAGAATTTCAACCGAGCACTTGAACTGAACCCAATGCATAAACTGGCGTTGTTCAACTCAGCACTACTAATGCAGGAATCTGGTATGTTATTGTTCTTAATATAAGCATTGTGTATTTGCATTCATACAATGCATGCTGTTTTTCTTTTTAAGATTTGACTTGTTTTTTTGAAACAAAAGTTCATAGGATCGCTCTCAATTGCACTTAGAGAAACACCAAAGAAGAAATTACTTATTGTGATAGTCATTTATAGAATTGTATGAAATTTGTTCAAGGTGTACGTATGTGCTGATAAGTACTTTTAAAAGAAATTGTGTTTTGTATTACAACATGTATAAAGAACGTAGTCTTGCACGAAATTACTTTTCAAAATTGTTCTTATATAATCTGTTTTCAAAAAAAATTGTTATTAGTCTTGCACATATTTTGCTAAAAGTTTTATCTTTATAGTGAGATAACACACTGGCAAGGTCTAACAATCATTGCTTTATAATATTGCTTGTTCGATTGGTTTTTGTTTGTTTTTTGAGGCAAAAAGTAAAATAAGGGAAATACTTGAGCTTATTCTTTTAGGGGAAAAAAAGGCTAAATTTAAAGTTGTCCTGTATGATCTCTGTTTTTTTAAGAAATATATTTATATGTATGAATACATCTTTTACAAAATGAGATCTTTCACTCCAAGTTTGCCTCTGTGAGAGCTGATTTGTCAAAAATGATGTATTTTCTCCATTCCAGTTACTTAATCATACATGAAAATAATTTCTTACTTATGTGGAGACACCTTTATTTGTTTTCATATTTTATAAAAACTAAATCAAAGTCAAGAAATAATAGGATAATGATGCTGACTTTGGCTGCAAGTCAAGTGTGAGTAGCTTTGCTCTGTAAAGAGGAGAAATGCATCTTTATAAAAGGCCGTTACCCAGCAAAGAAAAGTAGTATTTTTAAGCTCTTTGCCTTTTATGGTTGTACTAAATATCTTTCATTTAAATATATGTAAACCTTAACATTTGACAATCTTGATCTAAAAATTATTCAGAAATAAATCTATAATTTTCTGTCATTTAGGTGATGCTCGGCTTAGACCTGAAGCTAAACAAAGACTATTAAATTATGTGAAAGAGGAACCCCAGGATGCAAATGGCTACTTCAATTTGGGTATGCTGGCAATGGATGACAAAAAAGATACAGAAGCAGAGGCTTGGATGAAGAAAGCAATAAGGTTACAGCCCAATTTCCGAAGTGCTTTGTTCAATTTGGCACTGCTTTATTCTCAGACAGCAAAAGAACTGGTGGCGCTGCCCATCCTGGAGGACTTATTGAAATATTATCCTGATCATACCAAAGGTCTGATTTTAAAAGGAGATATTTTAATGAACCAAAAGAAAGATATAAGTGGAGCAAGAAAGTGTTTTGAAAAAATTCTGGAACTGGATCCTAACAATGTACAAGGTAAACATAATCTTTGTGTGGTTTACTTTGAAGAGCGAGACTTAAAGAAAGCAGAAAAATGCTTAGTTGAAACTCTAGCATTGGCACCTCATGAGGAATATATTCAGCGTCACCTAAACATAGTCAGGAGTAAAATTGCATCGCTCAGTCCTGCAGAACAGTCATCACTTCCAGCAGACGGGGTTGTAGCTGTAGAAGAAAAAAAAAAATCATTTGAAAATTCAAAAGAAGTAAAAAATGAGAAGAAAACCACCGAAGCAGCAATTAATAAAGGGCAGTTAAAAAATAAGAAAAGAACAGAGAAAAACAATATGGACAAAGAGACTCCCAAAAAATCTACAGAAGAAATCAAAGACATTGAGAAAAAAAGAGTTGCTGCTTTGAAAAGACTGGAAGAGATTGAACGTATATTAAATGGTGAATAGCCATTTTCATGTCACAACAGAGTAGGGAGAGAATATTATTTTTAATTAATGTATGTAATGTGTGATCCAACTGGAAATTGGACTCAGTGCTTTGAAGACAGAAATCATGTCAACTGCATATCACTTAAGCAGCAGAGGGCAGTTTTTCAGTGCTGTATTTGAGAAAACTACCACTTATAAATGTGAGAGACAGGGATAGAGGGAAGAAGGATTGTGAATAATATAAACACATAAACTTTCAGCAGTGAAAAAGTAGCACTCCTAAAAATTATTGGTAGTCTGGGGATATTCAGGAACATTATTTTCAAAGAATCAGTGAAAGAGCTAATTAAACCAGATACTGCTGCTTTTCCCAACATCAACCTGTTTGTATTTTCCACATTTCAGTTATACATCGGCATTTAAATTATACATGAAAAACACCTTCTTTGCATTATTTTCTTTCAGAGGCTGGTAAAAAGTCAATAAAATACTGTTGGTTGTAGTATGTGTGTGTTAGATCATAGGATGATGCAACAGCACACTAAGATTTTCAGTTGTGTTTTAAATATGGGATGATATAATAATCTTTTAATTGTTCTTTACTTACAATGCTAATGGTTTGTACTGTTTCCTTGGATAGAAATATTATGGTGCTCTTAAGATCTTGAGACTATGCTTTTACTTTTAAAAGAAATATATGTTTTTCTTTAACTGTCAATCAACTGGTTGTTTTTTAAATATGTAAAAAAAAAAAAATAGGAATTTTTACCACTTTTTCTCCACTTCAATGGATGCTGAAAAATGCACTTTTGGTACAGTAACCAGTATGCTATGCAGTAGTCTTTGACTTTGTATTGATGACTGTGGATTGACTCCCCAGTGTAGTAAATTATTCCTTGTCTGTAGTAAACTGGCTTTACTATGTCAGTCATTGGAACAGTGTTTTTGGTCTCATGACTCACACAAGTAATTTAAGTAGTGATTAGCTATTGCTGAGGGCAATATAATAATAATTAAGCCATTGAATTTAGAAATTTGGCACGAGGAAATGTGATAATCTACTTCCAAATACAGTACCAAGGCCTGTTGCTTTTATATTTTGTTGAGGGTGTCTTTTTTTATTAAATATTTATTTTGACTACTAAAATATTCATTTACACGTTTTCACTAATGCATCATTTTAATTTCTTATGTGAAATTAAATCTTTTTTAAATCTGTGTGGCTTTTATCCTTGTGCAATGCATGTATATTTTTAAATTATATATTACCTTTTATTAAAGCTGATCTTTTCATCAACAATGAGGGAGAAGAGAGATATGAGTTAGAGTCAATAATAATTTAATTAATCCTTAAATTTACCTCCCTGTCTTCCATGCTTTCTCATATTTCTGTATTCAGAAGTATCGCTTAGCAACCCTACCACCATGTTCCTTTCTGAAACTGCTACATTCTCTCTCTCAAGCTGTATCTAGCTGAAAGATGTGATACTTACCTTTGTGGGAGGAAATCTTCAGTGTTTGAAGGTCTGGCAGTGGCCTTCTCTGTGTTACATATAATCTGTGATGTTACCACAGTTATTGCGTACATGTGGATTTTGAACAGGGTTTGAAAGTTGCAGACCAGAACAGGGATCTGGTGTCCTGCACCAGTTACACTTTATACATAAATTTGAAGGGCTCTGTAGCACCAGGAGTTTACTGGCCGCACCTTGAAAATCTCAGCATCATCTTGGCTATGAATAAGTGTCAGATACGTGCAGCTACCATACAGAATGTTACGGGAACACTCGCTTGCATATTGCGTCTACCCCCTAACCTTTGTTTTAAAAATGTATGAATCATCATCCTGCATGGTACAAAGGAACATTCATTTGGAAGTGGGAGGTACTAAGTAGTAGAAAAGGTACTTTCTATGTGACTAAGCCAGCCACAATTCTACTTTCCTTTATAAACAAGAGCTTCTAAAATACACTTGCTAAACCACTTCCATTTTTCTGAGTCTGTGTCGTTAAGAGTTTAAAAAAAGGGCAGCCTTTCAACTTTATAAAACCATAGAATCATTAAGGTTGGAAGGGACCTCTAGAGATCATCTAGTCCAACCCCCCTGCACACAGGGGTCACGCTTATGGGTAACAGCTTAAGCAGTTGTGCCAGGGCATGCAAGAATGCTTTAAAAAATAAATAATTACTGTCATTCTGCTCTACCTTGAGTTTCCAAGTAGATCTTCCTCCATGACTAGAAAAAAAAGTATTTGGATTTATTTGCAATAAGAGGTGCCAGCAGTTTTAACTGAAATCCTCAATGAGTGTAAACTGAGGTATGTTAGGAGTATGTCTTTCCGACCATTAGCAGATACTATGCAACGTTTTGTTTTTTTAATATGTTTTAAGATATTTTATTATTTGGGCTAATTTCAGTGTGCTGATTTGTATGTACCCTGTTGTTGATGTATTGACATTTTTTAAGTAGAACTATTACAAGAAAAATGATGTAGTAAATTTAAGCGGTATCAGTTCTGGAAAAACAAAACTCATGAAAAAAATCCCTTTGGCTGCTTTTACTTGCAGATAGGCATTTTTGCCCTTCAGCACAGCTATGCTCTTTATTCACCCCCCTTACCCTCCCCATGTACAAGGACACTATAAATGTTGCATCTTTTCAGAACTCCCAGTTCCCCGCTGGTACTTGAACATCAGGAGGGTGGCATCAATGATAGGATAATCATACCCTCTCTTCAAATACACTTGCTGTGGTTGCTGAAGAAACATGAGAAAGGTCCTCTGTCAACTTTATGTAAGGAAATTATTCAAACTTACATGTACAGCTACAATAAAACTGCTCAGCTTTATCACTCTTTATTTCTTCATGCGGTTTCTTTACCAAAGCCTGCACTTGTTTCACATTTATTGGATTTTTCGCAGTTGAGTATTTGCATAAGCAGGTAAAATGCATTAAGCACACGTGCGTGTGTGCAGTTGAGACAACTGATTGACTGCTAATGCAGCTGCAGAAATTGGAAGTGTGTGGAACTGTAATGTGGTATAGAATAATACACACTATCTAGTTTCTTGGGGTTGTTTCTTGGGGGGAGTGGGAAGGTCTGGCCTGTTTGCACATGGAATATCCTGGGACTTCGTTTTCTAAATATTTTAAGTATTTTTTGTGTGTGTTCTAAGTGTTATTCTTTGTATTGCAACTAGATAAAACCATTTTATGTTCATTCAGATATGATTTATTTTTCTAATCTATTTTATTATGTCTGTCACTTGAAATAGTAAAGGCAGATATGACAAGCAAAGACAGGCTTATCCTGTCAGCATTCAGATAGGAGCTGACAGAGACTTGAGCATGAATGGGGGAAATTCCAGTGTGCAGTGTAGTGTACACCTTGAGGAAAGAATACTGGGACAGCTACAGTCAAGATACAGGTCAATATATAGGAATATTTTGAGGGGTAACATGAGAAAAATGAAAGTGGTACGCGTATGTTGCCAGAGCATGATTGAAAGATATAGTAAGCTTGATTTCTGCTCAATTGTAAGGTTAAAATTATTAACCTGCACCTTATTTTGGAACATAAGTGCAATTTCAGTATATTGTAAAGGAAAAGGACATGCTGAAATCTTAAAGTGGGTCCCCTCATCCAACTCTGGCATAATGCCCATGGGGCTGGAGAACATACAGGCACTGACAAACCAGCCTCCCACGTGGGCCCCCAACTCTCGGGCACAAAGCTGGAGAGCTTGGAAAATCCCGCTGCCCAAAAGGGGGACGGGCCAGGCTTGTTTCACGGGTGTGCTCCATAGGATGCAAACGATGCACACATTCTTGTTCTCTTTCCTGCGGCTGTGGGCGGATTGTGACCGCACCCAGCTCGTTCCTTCCAAGGGCATGGAAATCCCTGGTACAAGTATAATTTGTTGCTCGGCTTTTCTTCACTTGCCACAGCTAGGTGAACCGCAGGCCTGTGGGACCGTGAGGCAACCTGGAGTTTAATACAGCCTCAGGAGAGCACTGACGTGCAGGAAATGTTACCTTTCGAACAGAGCGTGTTGTCAGCTGCACGAGTTCCCATTTTGCTGCGTACGTAGCTTCAGTAGTTCAACATCCCAACAGGTTCCCCCCTTACTGCTGCAGCGCACTCCCTGGCTAAGAGGTGGTCAGGGCAGCCTCTCGGCCCAGTTGCCAATTCTGCTGCTGCTTAGCTGCCAGATTAGGTTTTGCAAGATCAGGCTGTGCCTTGTAGCTCTAAAGCTGCTCAAGTTCCTCCTTTCAGTCCCTAAAGTTTCATTCTGAAAGGCCTCATGGATTATAACTTCGGGAAACTAGCAGCCATCCCAGGATAACTCAGAAAGACTCCTAGTTTGGGGGAGAGTATCTTGCCAGGGCTCTTCCCTCCACAGCTCTAATCCAGGTCTGCTTTGCAAAATGTGTGGGATTGCAGCAGGACCTGCTGCTCCTGTAACGACCTGCTGCAGCATTACCCTATAATCAAAACTATGTTTCTTTGACTTTCAGCCAAGAGATCCTGCTCTGCTTAGACAAAGTTTGAGAATGGAAAGGCTGGAAGACACCTAATTTTCCATCCTTCCTTCACTTCACAGTTGCTCTCCATGCGAACCTTACCACTCTTCAGGTGGTGTTTCAACTGAGCAAAAAGAATCAGTGTCCTCAAAGCTGCACGTAGCTTAGAAAAGCTACGTGCAGTAGTGTCTGTGGTCAAAGTAACATATTTAAGCTTTTTTTTTTCTTTTTGTAATGAGCCAAATGTTCCATGTTATTTATACATCACTTCTTCGAGTCCTAGTGTAGTTGATATTCTTTCAAATTAGATTTTTTTTCTGCATTATATATATTTTATTAGTACTGTTTTACAAATCAGTAGTCTCACATGGAGAACATATCCTTTGCAAAATGCCAGAAGCTCGATGCACATTTCTGTCTTTCTCACTCTCTCCTTAAAAAAAAAAAAAAAAAAAAAAAAAAAACATTCCTGAGATAGGACAAATATAATCTCACAGGGCAGTATCTCCACCTCAAAAACTGCTAAAAAGAAAAATTTTCTTTATAGGCATCACACACTGTGGAATAAGGGGGTCTGTTTAAAACAAAATATTAATATAGTATTAGTTGACTCCAAAATAGCTAAAAAGCTGTTATCTGCTACATCTTAATCGGCATGGGAAATATGCCAGCAAAAAAATTGTAGGAAAAAAAAATTGGCTTGTCATCAACTGTGCTTACAACATTGTAAACAGTTTTGTTAAATGTCAGTGCTGATATTCTTTACAATGAGTTTAGAAGTTACATACTTGTTTGCATGAGCTTAATCTTTTATTGCCTCTGGACAGCAGCACAGAAGAAATTAAATGCTCACTTGAATAGTGTGTTTGGAGTGGGAAAGGGGGTGGTCTTGCATGAGACTAGGTCTTCACAATGTGGAAAATGTTACATACGCTAATGAGTGAAATAGTCATTCTCGCAAAAATTTTGGTTACTGGTGAGTCAAAAGCACAAATAGTTTTGGATGTACTATATGCTTATACAATTTACAAGCTTCATGTAATGATATGAATTCTGCATCTTTTCTATGCTGCAAGACTTAGTAATGTGAAGCCTGAGGGATTCCAGATAGAATAAAATATGAACACTTAAATAAAGCAAGAGTTTCATATTTCCTACACCCGTTCAGCATATATGATTGCTCCTTATGTGTAGTTGTTAGAGTATTGTCTACCGTACACGTGTTTAAATACACGTAGTTAGGTATTTTTAATTACACATGTAGTCATCAACACACAATGAGAATAGGTGGGGGAGGAAAACGCAACAATTACAGGATGTTTTATCAAAAGTAAAAGTAATACCATCTTGAGCGTGTTCTCATCTTTATTTCAGTTGTAATGGTTAATCCAGCCCTTTATTTTGTTTGTACGTGATCATCCTCAAAGCCCTATCGCATAGTGCTAACTCACTAACATAAAGAATTGAAATGCTGTCGTGACAGCTGATCCCTACAGAGTGGAATTAGTTGTTAGCCTTCCTCAACTTAAGGATGAGTAATGGAGGCTGCTTGTTTGTTTGGCAGTGGTTGTACATCAGATTTTCCACTATTTTTACTCCGTTACAGGGTGAACTGCTGCGTTTACAAGAGTGCTGGAAGTCATGTGTGATTGTATCAGTTTGCAGGTTTTAAAATGGGTGCCTTCTCACAGGCAGACAGATTTTACTGTGAGCACGAGAGGGCCAGTGGGAGTGGCAGAAGTGAGGGAATCCAAATTGTATGAAATGTTCCTTCATTACTGAAATCCAGCAAGATAAAAGACAAGTGATAACTGATATGCTTAGATGTGTGCAAAAATTTATGCGGTGAGTCTTCCTCAGTTAGCAAACCAAAGCAAGCAACTAATAAAATAAGTTCTAAAGGAGCATCTGAAGCTTCTCTCTCCTCCCAAACAGTTTTCAAGCAGGCCTAAAAAAATTATTTCTTTAGTTCTATGCATAAGCATTTAACACATTTCCAGAATAAATGATTACAGAGACAGCAATATGTGAAAGCTTTATACTCAAAAAATGTAGATGTTGTGATGAAACACACAGGAAGCTAAATAGGCAATGTTTCTTCAGATGTGTTTGTATGAGTTGATTTGTATGAAGTCATTGTGAGCTGTATCAACAGGAATTATTAATCATACTATATTTCTGCCTGTTAAGTTTAGCTTACCTTCAACTGTTTCTATAGATATCATAAAATAAATAATTTCATGAATATTCATGAAAAGCAAAAATAGCATAAAGTAGCATAATTTTTGGAGAAGGCATTTTCTAATTTTATTTACCCTGGTTTATTTCATGATTAAATTACAAAGGAACCCTCCTTCCATTGTTTTCCTTCACTTTTTGATGTTCTTTGGACTTCCTCTCATATTATTCTTTCATTTTATTCTTCCTCTTTACCTATTTAGAAATGCTTTTCCCCTAAATAACAGCTTTTTATTGAAGCAAGAGTACAAAAGTGGCAAATGATCCCTCAGCTATGAATGCTGAAAATAATTCCAATTCTAGTGAAAGAAAAAACATAAAACACACAAAGCAATTGAAATGCAAGAAGACATCTAGATTTTTGTTTAAAAAATTAGCAGCAAAAGAACAAAATAAACCTTACTATTTGAGACTATCATATCTTGGAGTCTTAAGATCTTTCTGTCTTTAATTACTGACAGTGTCAACTTCAGAGTTTACTAACCATTTCAGATAGTCATTTTTACTAGTATTCTTTCATCAGTTCCGGCGGTGTTGGTATAAAGAGGTTGAAAGTTAGATTGAATTTGATTAACACAGCCTGTTTGTTTCTTGAATCTTTTAAAGTTTATTTTCCTTTATTCTTTGTGTTCTTTTGTTTCTATGACACTGCTATTTTCCCATACTTCTATTGCTTTTAGACAAAAGGCTTAAAAGAGGAAAAAGAAAAAGAGCTGACTGAAGGGTTTTAAGTCTATATATGTATTACTAATAAGCATCTTCATTGTTCTGTTTTGCCTGTCTCTGCTTACATCTCTCTATAGATATAAATGATACATACGTAAGTCTTTGCTTAAAGTAATGAAAAACTTCGGCACCTCAGAGAAGGAACTGGACTTACTTCAACATCCGCTAGGAAGAGCACTCACTTAACTCTATTACAAACAATTTTATTATTGTTGCTTTGACCAGCAGTGTAGCAAAAATACCTACAGGCAGCAATGACTGAATCACTTTTTCAGCTTCTGACCATACTGTGGAGCCATTGCATAAATCACACAGAGGCTCAGCTAGATGCACAGACTTGAATAAGTAAGTTCATAAGGTTTAATACATCCAGCATAATTATATATAATTGATTTTTGCCATGTTATATCATGTGTTTGTATTTATTTACCACTCAAGGTCTGGCAGTCTTTTGAGAAGGTAATGATACCTGATTCCAGGGATTGCAAATGTTCGTGCTGCTGTTCACCAATCCTGTTTTTGCTTCAGAAGAGGGAGGCTGGTGTCTTGTACTTGACCTCTTGGTGAGTACCTTCTTAAAAGGAGGAGAAGAGGTATAATCATATAACTAGAAGATTTTAAGATGACCATAATTATACCAAAAGCAGTCAATGCATGTACAAGGATGAAACTAGCTAGCATTGCCCTATATTTCTGTCCTATGATTAGCTATTTACAGTTAATTTTCCTTGAAGTATTAGTAGAAACTTTGCTACCGTTTAGGCTACAATTTAGACTAGTGATATAAATTTTAAGCAGCGCTTCAATTCATGATCCATGTGACAAGATAAATTGCAGTGCTCTAAATAACGCTATTAGAAGACACAACCTCTAACCTAAGAAACTTATCATCATGGAAGTATGTGATGATCTAAACCACATAGACACATATGCACACACACAAACACACACACAAAAAAGCACAGTTTCCCTTTATATCAGGTACTACAGACTAAAAATAATGAAGCTAGTTTCTTACAGATCCCTTGATACTACGCAAATATTAAGTTCCTCAGGATATTGCTTGTTAGTATCCCATTATGTACATAGTTTTCCTCCTAAGAATTTATTATTTTGTGCATCTGGATAATCAAAGGGAAAATTCTAATTTGTTTTTAAATATCCCTGCTAAATCCCGCTCTTGCATATCTTTAAGTTAGGATTATTATACTTGCTTCCAGTAAAATCTCAATGTAGAATCTCACCAAAGAGTGACTAAGTGCTGTACAGTTAACATTAGAATACTGCAGATACCACATGACTTGGAAACATCCTAAACTGGTGAACACAAAGATATAATCAGTGGGTCAAAAACTTTTTAGCCCACAGATTTCTTGGACTATAGTGAATATACACTAGAGAAATATCATGCCCAACTTGCTTTTTACTCTTCCGTTTTTTTAAGCTTTCCCTTTTGGAGACTGAAAAAAGGTTCAAAGGACTATGGTCTAATCTGATATGGGAGTTCTGCAGTATGTCCAGGCTGGTCAGGGGCTGTAGCAGATCATCATATGTGTAGAAAGACTGAGGGAACAGAGCTTGTTAAGAAGAGAGAATTACAGAGCCATCTTACTACAGTCTCCAGCTCTCTGTATATGATAGTCTTGAAGGTGGAGCCCGATTCTTCTCAGAGATGCACAGTGGATGGTTGAAAGATAACGGACGCAAGCTGCAACAAGGAAAGTTGTTATTAAACAGAAGAAAAAAAAAGATCTTCTTGGTAAGGAGAGTCAGCTATTAAAATAGGTTCCTCAGAAAAATAAGTTGTGGGATATCCATCCTCTGGTGAACTCCAGACTTGCCTGGACATAGCCCGAACAGCCCAAGTTGGAAGTTAGCTCTGCTTTGAGTAGGGAGTTGGGCCAGACGAGCTCCAAAGGTACCTAGCAGCTCTCATTAATTCTCTTCTGTCATTCTGTTTACATTATTCCATGCAGAAACATCCATCTTGCCTTTGGATGCATTGCCATCCATAGAACTGTGTTTATCATCTCCTCATTATTCACTTATCTTGCATCCTTCTATATGTGACTGTCTTTCTTAATATTCACACTTATGAATGATCAGTATAATTTCTGAGAGGATCTAAGAGAATAATGTACAATCTAAAATGTTTGTTTATGAAACTGGAAATATGTGAGAACAGAAATTTATTGGAAAGGATAAAATAAGCAAGAAGATCTGGAACACAGATGTTGAAGAAACACTTTGGGAAGGGCAGCTGTTAGGGGAACACCATTTTTCATGTACTGATAAACAGCAGAAATGGAGAGAGAATCTCTGAGGCAAAATCTGTAAGGTTATTAAATAAGGCCCTCCAAGTACCAGATTATTGTTAAATAGAGAGGAAGATTCTGTTGTGAGTTAGTAACTGTTTAAAAATATGGAATATGGAATAAAAATAAATAGGCAACTTTCCTAGTGGACATGCTTTCAGTGAAGTGCCCCCAGGATCTTTGTCTTTTAAACACATTCACAAACAACCTGGAAAACAGTGTGGCCTCTGAAGTGCTGCTAAGAATAGAAAGTGTTTGGCAAACACTTTTATCATGGTACTGAATGAATCTGAGATAAAATATCAGGCTGAAGTAAATATTAAGAAATGAAAAGCAATATTTAGAGAGAAAAAAGCCCTCTCTATAAATGTGGAATGATGGATTCTAAATCAACTGTTGTCACTCAGCAAATATATCTTGCAAGTTAGTGCTGTATTTCTGTGAAAAAAATAGACACAATGTGCAGAAGCATTCAAAATTGAGGCAAATTGTAGAAATTATTAGTAAAAAAGTTAAAAATCTATAATTTGTTATATCATAGTTTAAATAACTATACTGAACTTCATTTAAAAATTTAGTCCCTTTGTTTCAAAATCCATGCATAGCAGAATTCAGAAAGGTACTATGAGGGGCAACAGCACTATTCACATGCATGGAAATACTTCAAGAAAAGTATACATTATTTAAGAAGTTATTCAGTTGGGAAGAGAAACAGGGAAGAATCATGAAATATGCACAGAAGGTGAATAGGGTTTTTTTTTTATAGTTCTCATAATATCTGAGAAGGGGACATTAATGAAGCCCTTTTTTTTTGATAAAAATAACATTTAACACAATACCAGATGAAATTGTATGGCTTATTGCAAGGTGTTGTGGTTGCTAAAGAGTAAAAATTCCAATCGACAACATTAATGAAAGAGAAGATCTGTGAAATCCTATTAAGCACAAAGAAATAGATGTAAACTCTGCTTTAGGAAGTCTTTGGCTGGAAACTAGCAAAATCTGGTAAGATGTACTAAGAGAAGAAACGTTGTGTACTTGCCCAGTTCCTAAATTAATTCTTAAAACCTTTCCCTTAAGCATTTGGCATCAGGCATGTTCAAAGACGTCACACCAAGATAAATGGGATTTTAATCTGACCCATGCCATTAGAAATATTTTTCTTAACTTCAGAATCATTAGAGGAAAAAGAGTCCAGCAGCTTTGATTGGAATAATGTAGAATAAACAAGAACCTACTGCAACCTCAGTTTTGCATTTACATATGGATGAAAATATATTTCTTAGTCCTTTTCGACAGGCAAATGTTTTGCAGATACAGCCTGGAGAACAAATATCTGTGTATATGCTAGCCAGCAAATTGTTAATTGAGTAGACTGCAAACCTGCAAAAGGTGACATTAATTAAATTTCTTTTGTTAGATAATAGGGTACTTGAGAGGATCTGACTGTGGAAAATAGCTTTTCAAAAATTAAAAAAAAGGGAAAAAGAAAAAGAAACCTACAAACTGACTTATTCTAAATGAAATGGACAGGCGAAGCTTATTACTGGGGTTTGGATTTACAAAGGGTAAATTTTGCACAGAAGTGCTAAGACAAAAGAATAAATTAGAGAAAGTCAGAAATAAAATACAGCAGAGTTCTCTAAAGGTAAGCTGAGATGCTATTTTGTACTGGTTTATATATTTGCTGTGTAATACATGGAAAAAAAATGATATCATCTTTTTGAAATTCAGTTGTAAGCTATTAGTTTAACAGGGGATGACAGAAATTGGCAGTTAGTGGAGGGTGAGTGAAAAGGTATCCAAAACAGCAACAGGTAGCACTGGAATAGCTGGTGGCATAGAGGTTACTAGTGATGTTTCTGAAAGAACCCGAAACCTTGGCACTGAACTTGCTTAGTCTTATTAACAGCCTTGCTAGAAATATTATAGAAATGTTGATTGTATTCTTTTGGTAATGTAAAATTGTAAATACTGTCAACACAAGTGAGACTGCAGTGGAAGCATAACTTTGTCATGCCTGTGAGGTCTGAGTTAGTAGAAATGGCACGAAATAGTAACATACAGTGGCATACCCTGGGGGTAGTGTCATTCTCTTCTGTTGAACGTGGATTGGAAAGAACGGAGGTGGCAAATAAGGCAACTATGTTGAGAAGGTGTCATCTCTGCTAAAAATGGAGATCTCACCTCCCCAGAGCACATCAGTGTTGCTCATCTGAAGTACTGCTTAGTTTTAATGACCAGTGCTCAAGATCGGTAAATTCTAATCGAAGTGAAAATGGAGAATCTCTGCTGGGTGAGTAAAGAAAGCAGAGGGGTTTTCTTCCGCAAGGAGCTAGATGGTGTCATGTGAGGCTAAACTGAATATTAAAATTGGAGATGTTTTTGCTGTAATAATGTCTACGGCAAATTGCATTATTTTACATGTGAAATTTCTGTGCATAGAACAACATAAAATCAAATTATATTAAAATTGACTTTTTTTAGTGGTTATAATCTTATTGATATCCCTAAAGCAGCAGTGAGAATATGTTATCGAAGCTTGCATAGTTTTTTCTTCCTGAATTGTGTTACTCCTCCAAATTGTGGACATCCCACAATAAGTTAAATAAGCGAACAATGAGATTTTTAAATCATGAACTTAGTTAAGACACATAAGACTCTTTATGTATGAAATTCATATTACGTGCTCTGAATTGTTGGTAGAATTTATGGAAGAGTACATTGCAGTAACTGAAAATTTTCTGTAGAATTCAGTTTTGCTGAAGATGATATTGATGCTTTTTTATATTTCTTGAAGATGACAATGTAAGCTGGAAGATTAGAAAGAATCAGAATTTCAGGTATGATAAAGTTTGAGAAGACTGTGCAACTCGTTCCCCTTCTTTTCTTATTTCCTATGCAAGGAAAAATAAGATGTGTTTTTCTACAACTGGACCTATAACAAAATATACATTAATTATTGATGAACTGAAAAATTGGTTGTGAATCAAAAAGAAATAGAAAATGAATTATTTTGTATTGGGCTCTTTATTTTTAATGAAATTTACATGCACTTTTATTTATATGTACTTAAAAGAATGTAAATGATAAACCATGGCCACAGAATTGCTTCCTAAAACACTGTTTTATTGATTAATGTCATATAATACATAACAAAGGAAAATATAATTTATTCTGAGATACATGAAATATGGGAAAAATGTTTCTGATATTATTTGTTGAATTTAAAGAAAGAAAGAAAATCTATCAGAGTCATCTTTTACTTTAAAAAAGAGTGAAGGCAATTCTAAGACAGCAATGAAGCAACAACAATACAAAAAAAAAAGAGAAAATGTGATTAAAATACATTTCTGGAAAGAGTTTACAGGTTTTATTTTATTTTAAATTATTTTGGAAAGTGTAGTCTTATTCTTCTCCAAACTTTTTTGTATGTCTCCCATTTGTCTTCTTGATTCTGAATGCACTGAGATCTTAGGAATGTACTTATACAATTATTCATTTTACATAGTGCAGTTCAGAAAAGATCCAAATGTAGATCTCATTAAGATCATTTATCACTTTGTTTCCCAGTTTTATCTGAAGTTGTACATGGGAAGGAAGAAATGTTAGGTGTGATTCAATGCTGAGATTTTTCTCAAATCCCAAGAGGCATAAACACATTATTCTACTTATACTGAGTATTTTATTGTCTTTTTTTTTTTCAAATTCTGGCAATGACCATTTGTCTTTTAAAGCTTCTCCTGTGCCTATTTCAGTAAAAGCAGCTTGACATTTAAATATTAAAGATTTTGTTTACAAACATGTTTTTGCACGTATGCAAGAAGATAGGTGCAGGCAAACTTGACCTCCCATACCTGAAAAGGTTTAATTAGGTAAGTCCGATCCCAAAACATGATATACCAGTGTGGGATTTTGCCTGAACTAAAACTTCCTTTTTTTTTTTTTTAGCATAGGGACTTACTCCAAATCTCTCAGGAGAGCGCTATAATCCTCATCCCTTAGTGTTCTCTCCTGGTTGGTTTTCTTTTCTCTCCTCGGAATTACTTCTCACTGACTGCTGGTAGCTCTTCTCTGCTTTCTTCCGCTGTACTGACATTCACGCTTTTGTTTCCTAAGGAAACCATATAGGAAGTTTGCTTTCTTGTCTGTCTGGCAAATCATTAGAAATAGGTATAGCTTATTCTCAGAATTAATTTTAACAAGGTAAGCCTACTGTATATTTATTTAAAAAGTTATTATATATATATTTATATATTCTACAGCATTAGAGCTTTTTCTATTTCTTTTCCCTTTCCCCATGATTTTAATGCTCGTGGCATTTGTTCTTCTCTCACTTCTAGTCTTTCCGAAAGACCAGACTGCCTTTAAAACTCATTGACTTCCATATAGACATATAATATCACCTATTTCTAAATAGTGTGTATGAAACCTGCTGGTATCTTAAATGTTTATGGGATCAAAACACAGGTTCTTGGTGAGCCTGCTCAGCTGACATGTCTTGCTGAGACCCTCATCAAGCACTTCAGGCTCTCACTTAAGTTGTCCTAAGTTTGCTCCTGTAGGGAACATATTTGGCCTGCATTTCTATCGCCAAGCATATACACCGTCCGAGTCATTATGGCACTAAAATGCTCAGTTTTCAGCTTTCGGGAGACTTAATCCCTTTTCCTTTCTTGAAATATATTGTGTGGATTTAGCCTAGCACAAAAAATAAATTAAGCAAAAGAGGTTTAATCCTTTTTTTGTTGTTTTTGTCTAACCATCTGTGGAGGACAGATTTGTTTGGAATGCAAACAATTGCAGGTTTAAAACTTCTTGCTTTGAGACTGCCCCCAGACCGCACAGGGACTATATTTTATGGCATGCTTTTCATATTCTCCTCTTGAGAATACTCTCTCAAGAACAATAGAAATTTAGTTCAGCTCTTAGCTGAGATTCGGGTTGCTATGAGTGAGCGGCCCTCTCCTGACACTGGACCACTCCAGATTACATGGGAGCCTGAGAGCTTAAATTATCTTTCACACTGCTTTCTTTCTTCCTTTTTTTTTATTTTTTTTTAATTGACATTGCTATTGCTTCTACCTAATTGTTTTCAATATTCATAGGGGAGTTTTTGTTTATGTGGAACATTCTTTTCCTCCTAGATGGGCTCTTTTCTTTTTTTTAAAAAGAGTCATGACCTAAGTGATTTAATTGCTTAATGATACCATTTTTGAACTCAGACCCCAGCTCATTTGTTTTTGCTGAGATTTATGTCACGTGTTGAATAGATGATGAAAGTGTGGAAAAAAGTGCTATTTTATCCTCCTAGCAGTGGTATTCCATAGTAGATTTTTTGTTTCTTTGAAATGTAGTATGGATCTGGTTAAAAAAAAAAAAAAGCTGTTTTGGGATATCTGTTTGAGTAAATGCTCATTAGCTGGTTATTAATGTAGAAGATAGGAATGCTTAAATGATTAATCCAGGAACAGATTTTTTTAGGTTTGAGAAAAAGATCTAAGATACGTTTGAGATAAATTGTATATATAAAACTATGGTGATGGAAGACATTTTATTAAGGCTTTAGCTCCAACTTAACTTAAAAGTGATAATAAAAAAACAGAGTAGATATTAATGCAAGACGTAATTTTGAGTAAATAGAATTTTGTGCTGCTAAGGCAGATTTAAACTATTTTACTATATTCTCCATCTAGCTGGTGTTTCAAAAAAATGCCATAATCATAGCTATTCTCACAGACATCTCACTTTTACTATATAAGCAATTCTGGTTGCTTTTTTCTTCATTTTATTTGGAAATAAAAAATAAAATAAAAATAAAAATAAAAAATAAAAATAAAAAAATAAAAAAGTAAAAATAAAATAAAATAAAATAAAATAAAATAAAATAAAATAAAATAAAATAAAATAAAATAAAATAAAATA
>JAUBNY010000534.1:4176846-4192927 GCA_032275445.1 Crypturellus soui | reverse complement strand
ATAAAATAAAATAAAATAAAATAAAATAAAATAAAATAAAATAAAATAAAATAAAATAAAATAAAATAATAAAAGCAGTTGGCTTTTTTCTGCTATGTTTTTTTGTTGTTCATTATATTTGTCACTCTTTTAATAGTACAAGATATTTTCATATATATTATCAAATAACTTGAATGATCACATAGCCATAAAATATATAGAAAGGTGGAAGTCAGATGCAGAAAGCAGACTATGTGGGATGTGGATCAATATGACTTGAAAGGAGAGGAAATCCTGGGGTTAAATCTCCTTTTTCATAACTGTGACACGCTTATAAACCGTACTGCTGTTAAATACATCACTAAGTCTTTGGCTTTTTTAATCTTTAACAATGAGTAATATCCATGAAAACACATTACTCTCAGAGAAATTCATGTGGGTTTATAACAGTCTGACTATGCAGATACTGGTAATGCAAATGTGGAGTTAGCAATGAATTCATAAATTTGGCATGTGATTTTAAAATATTTTTATTTTCTAATATATATGTTAAAGATATGTTTTTATTTCCTTTTTTAGGATCAAAGAGTAATGAAGGTGATACAATTTGGTGAACTCAATTACAAATTCTTCTGTATAAGATATAACTTTATAACAATATTAAAATGCAAATATTGAAAATCATCTAATTTAAGTATTTTTCTGTGTAACTAGAAGCACATCTGTTCCCACCATCTGCAAAATGAGAAGATTCTTCTACTAGAAGGACACTCTCAGAAACACTCTCCAAACTGACCTGGAAAATGACTGCTGCAAATATGTCTGTTTTACAGTTTGTTATAGTTAGCTTGTAAATAATTAATGCTACTAATACTGTATTTTTCAGAACAGTAAGCAAAATGTTAAACTCCTTGGAGTATCTTTCTAATCCCTATGCTTATTTGAGTTTATTTTAGATTCAACTTTTACCCTGTGTTTCTAGAGGCCAACACTCCTTGTGGTCTATCAGTCTATTTTTATAGTAGATTTATAAGATTTCAGGCTACTAAAATAAACAGTAGACATTGTTCAGATTAATGTAAGCAAACACTGAAGATGCAATCTTTGCTCTTCCTCCTTATTGCTCTTTTATATGACCAAATTAAAAATTCTCTAGTGTTTAATGTCAAATAGGTTAAAAGGTTAGTATGAAATACTTCATGAAAATCCTAGTGGAATCTTTGCCAGTAGACATATTCTTATCCCTGATAAGCTCTCCAGTGAACTGCATGAAACTAAGTGAAGTTGTTATCTCTTTATGCTGAGTAATTCCGTTTGTGTAGAGCATTTGTAGATTGTGTTATGGAATTTAATACTTAAAAACTAAAGTTATTATATAGTTGTTTTTGCATTCAATGAATTTTAGGAGACAGTTTTTCTGCTCACAAGGGACTTGAAGATCAGTTTATGAAACTCTGAGAAAACCTCTGCTTTCTGTCTATTGATGTCAGGAACCATGGGTCAAGTGATAACTTCTAAGACCCCTAAGCCTTGAAATATTTTGACTATATCCATGCACTTTTTTTTTTTTTTTTTAAATCTCCCCACACTCAGGAATTCCTTTATGTCAAGTTTGGAATAAGACATACATATATAGTCTTGTCTACTTACAGACAAGAGTGCTAGTATGCTTATAGTATACAGTGCCTGCAGTAGTGTCCAGTTTAGACAACCTGATAAACTGAGATCAAGAAGCTTGCTTTGGAAGTATTTTGCTGTTAATTTTTAATATCAAAAAATATATATATATTTAAGATGTAAATGTATAAGAGAATCTTGACATAATTTTAACAGGAGTTAAATATCTCCCAGAGGAATTTATCTCAGGATTTCAGGTCAGGTGACATATATGTTCTTTATATCTCTTACTTGAGTAGATTGCAGAGGATCTATCTTGCTTTATATCAGTTCCTTTTTGTCATGGGAGCAGAGGTGTTTGTTCTGGATATCAGACAGTCTTTAGTTGTTCTGTCAAGGCCATAGAAAAAGAATGATTGAGCTCTGATCATAGTGGGAACAGAAGGTAGATGATAGTACATCTGATCTGTGTTATGTTGGACCTGCTTGGCTCAGTATGAGACTGCTGAGACTACTGAGAGGTGTTTAAGCAAAGAAATTTTCTAGTTTAGCTATATCAGATATGTGTAGTCCACCTGAGCATGGAACAAAACCAGAGAAAGTGAAAAAAAAATGAGTGGAGCAACATTATTGCTACTGACTCTGCTTGAGACTGCCTTTACTTCTCTGTAAGAGTGCTCTTTGGCAAGGATATGAATATAAGGATGCTTTCTCCTCCTGGTTTTAACTCAGCTTTCTGTACAGAATGGACATATATATCTGTCCAAATCTACCAGGCTTGTAAGATGCGCAGTCATGCCATGAGGTATATACCCATTGGACATGTTCAGGTATATGAGTCACTTATATACCAAGGGCGTGCTCAAATCGGATTTTGCTTGTGTGTTTTGCTGTTGGCATGGACCTGTCTGATGTGTGAGAAGCTGTGGTGCTACACTTTATGTTTGGCAAATTTGACTTGACCAAGGAATACTCTTGCAGTGCTTTTATGCTGTGGGAAAAACTAGATGATTATGGGACTGCAGTGGGAGAGGATACAATCACAGAAATCACGAAAGACTGAGCAGTCTTCTCAACTGTAAAAAATTATCCACTTGTACGAGAAAAAAAAATTATAGATTGATTAAAGACAGAAGACCCCTTCTTTCAGAAAATTTGTGCTTAAAAAGTGAGTTAATTATAAGAAATGAAATAATGAAACTATTTATGTTAATCCTAAGAATCATTTTTGGAGTAATTAAATGGGTAGAAAGGGTAATAAATATTCTTAAATAATGCATTGCTGAAAAAGCCAATTTATTGTGCATATTGTGTTTTGTTCATATGAACCTTTGGTGATTCATGGGATTTTCAGCACAAAATTCTCACTGGGATAGAGAAAATATGCCAGGATTTTTTTGTGGATGTGCAGCATGTCGGGTCGGGGGGCGGGGCGGGAAATGTTTCTAGAAGCAACTTGGCTACCAATCCTGTAAAGGTTTTGTGGCTGACCCTGTGAATTACTCAATAAATGTGATCTTCTAAGGGAATTTGCTAATTCTCTTAACAATGAAGCGGCCAAGAACATCGAGTAAGGCCATTCAAGGTTAAAAACGTCTAAATTAATGGAAGATACATTTTTAAAAATAAACTTTTTCAAATCAGAATCTGATTTTCAGTCAGAAATCCCCAATATATATCAATATGTGAAGGGATGGACCTCTTTATCTTTTATCTTCATAGGAAGATAGGAAGGCTGTTGCCTTTAACAACTCTAAAGGTGCTTTTCTGAAACACTGTTTAAGGGCACATGCTATTTAATAGTCAGTTCTCAATGTTATTCAGTAAAACTCTTGCAATATTTAAGAAGGTATTTTGATAACATCAAACTTCAAGTTTTGATAACGTCAAGCTTTTTCAGGGGAAAATTGTTATTGTTGTAGTAGCAGGCTCACTATTTTGCATGACATTTATCTAAAGAAGTTTGAGACAGTCTGTTATTCCTGAAGACAACCACAAGTGTAAAGCTGGAATTTTATGTTACACTGGTTTGAGTTATTGGCTACTTGCTAATGAACATACTGATACTATTATAGACATACTAGATAAATAGTATCAAAATACATTGCATTGTGATACAAGTATGAAGAAATAAAAAAGGAGTCAGTTGGGTAGCTGCAAAGAATTGAAAATTAGTTGGGGAAAAAAATATATAAAATATACTATAATTTATAGAAAAAAATGTGTTTTAAAAGGTAGTTCTATCTATGAATAAAGGTAAGAGTGATGTACTTGTCTTTTTGCTCTGTTCTGTGACTACTCTTTCGCTTTCAGTAGTCCTGTAGAGATCATCTAGTCCAACTCTCTGCTCCAACAGGGACACCAGAGCACGTGGCACAGGGTGGCATCCAGGCAGGTTTGGAAGATCTCCAGAGAAGGAGACTCCACAGCCTCTCTGGGCAGCCTGTTCCAGGGCTCTGTCACCCTCACAGCAGAGAAGTTCTTCCTCACATGGAGGTGGAACTTCCTGTGGTTCAACTTGCACCCATCACTCCTCATCCTGTCACCAGCTACCACAGAGAAGAGACTGGCCCCATCCTCCCTACAATCACCCCTCGGGTACTTGAACATGTTGATCAAATCTCCTCTCAGCCTTCTCTTCTCCAGACTAAACAGGCCCAGCTCCCTTAGTCTTTTCTCGTATGACAAATGCTCCAGTTCCTTAATCATCTTTGTTGCTCTCCGCTGGACCCTCTCTAGAAGCTCCACGTCCCTCTTGTCCTGGGGAGCCCAGAACTGCACCCAACACTCCAGGTGCGGCCTCCCCAGAGCTGAGCAGAGGGGCAGGATCCCCTCCCTCGACCTGCTGCTCCTCCTGATGCAGCCAGGATCTCATTGGCCTTCTTGGCCACGAGGGCACATTGCTGCCTCATGGTTAACCTGTTGTCAACCAGGACTCCCAAATCCTTCTCCGTGGAGCTGCTTTCCAGCAGGTCAACCCCTAATCTGTACTGGTGCCTGCGGTTATTGCTCTCCAAGACAACTTATCAATTACTCCTGCAAGAAGCAAAACAGTGTTTCTGCACTGGAGGATTTTCTCTCAAAAACTTGAAGATCCAGTCAAGCTTATTTTCCTTGTACACTTGAAATGATGAAAAATAATTGTTAAAATGATGAAAAATGTTGGTAGCTATTATCTTTGTATAACTAAGTCCCAGAAAGACTGTCCATCTAAATGCTTTTTTTTTTATTTTTTTTTTCCTATAGATCCAGGCCCGAAGGCAAGTGTGACATAAAAAGGTTTAAAGGACAGCTCGGTGGCATTGTCAGAGACCACACAACTAAAACCATGGGAGTAACTTCCTGAATATAGTATCTTAGTAAGATTTTGGTTTCTGGTTGGTTTGGTTTTTTGCACTATGCTTTTTTACTTAATTTAGGAATGAAATTATCTTGTGGTTACTACTTTAAAATGCTTTCTTCATTATCACAGTCCAATACTATCTGTAAATGGAGAGTCTACCCATGTATGGTGTACATAGAAGATATTTATAAGAGAGAACCTGGTTCACACTGCACTATTACATTGCATGATACAACTTGTTTTGAGTCAGTTCCCAACAGATGTGAAACTCCAAGTTTTGTTGTTGAGGTAAATATTTATCTTCTGAGTCACTATGGACCTGCATTTCTGCCCTCTTTGAGTAGAAAATTTGGAATGATAAAACATTAGTTTTATTCTTCAAAAGACTTTCCTGTATAAGTTCTAAATATTTGTTTCTTATCCTATTTAAAGTTTTCACTGGAACAGTCCTTTAACAAACTATAATTTTATTACCTTTTTAGTAGGCAGATCCCTATCTCACTAGAGCAAGTATCTCGTGTTGTATTCAGAGATTGCATATGCTTTTTCTCATGATTCTGCATGTAGTGTCTCATTTAGTCTTGCCTCTGCTTTAACTACTTTGTTTTTTATTATTATTATTATATGCCGGAAGTACTTTTCAAAATGCCTGAACTCTTATTTATTTAATTTACATTTACATTTCTTTATTTTTTTTATTTAATGTACATATTACGTTGTTAGGAACTGAAGAAATAAAGCACAGCAAATACAGGAAGTCATCAAGCTGAATTTCTACTGTATTATTTGAATTATATACAGTTATAAAATCTTTTGAATCATATCTGAAATGTTTAAATTATTGTTCACTTTAGCAATTTTACTTTATAATAGGCAGTGCAGATACAATATGCAGTGCAAGTTAAACAACTTTCTCAATGTCATACATTCCCTACCTACTCTAAATAGAATTCTAAATAACCTTATTTTTCCTAATGTTGCTCCTTGGTGCTTATAACTGAGAAGCACTCTACATAAGGTTATTATTTTTCTTAAGAAATGAATTTGTAAAACCTTAAGTAATAAAAAGTTATTATTAGCCGTATAGATAAATATATATGAGGCATAACTTTCTAATATTGGAAGATACTGTCCAGAGAAGAAGTTGGAAATGCATCAGAAGTTTCAATGTCTTACATTTGTTTGGTGTGAGGCATACAAAGACAAACCATTAGTGATGTGTCAAATGGCATTTAACAGTTCCCAAAACACTTTGCGGTCTTGTTCCAAAGACTGTTTCTGTCTATAAGACATAAACAGAAGCAAAACTCTAATTTTCCCCATCTCAACTGAGTACAGAGACACGTTGTTCTGATTCCTCACTCCCTTCTAGTGCCAATAGTGGGAATTCTCACTCTGTGATTGCAAAACATTAGGACATGGGGGCAGAGGGAAGAGAGGGGAAATGGTTCTTGTCATGGTAAGTCAGTTGGTTGGGACATTCACACACCATGAAGTGGTGCAGTGTTTGCTACCACTGGATGTAGAAGTGCTTTGTACCACGCAGTCATTAGTGCAGGGATTAGAAAACATACTTGATGCATTCATCTCAAGGAGGAATCATTACTGCACTGATCTAATACCAAATTGTGTCGACACAGTCAGAATAAATTGGCTTCAAAGAACTTTCAAGGGAAAATGGTCTTACAAATATTACTTGGTTTCTCCTAATTTTCTGTTCTAAAGGATCTAGGACTTTTATTATAAGGATCATTGGGGAGATTATATCTTACTGAACAATGAATTTGGTCTGCAATAACAAAAGAATGTGAGTCTGCAAATTGTTTTAATGACAGCTACTTCTTCCAAGTTAAAGTTTAATACGGTGTGTGGGAACCTTAATTAACTAAGCCTGTAAACAGTAATATTAACTTCAGCAATATTAACTTCAGGAAGTTTAAAAATATGCTGAAGACTGGTAGCATCCTGAACTCAGGACATCCAAAAATATGAGTAGAAAAATTACTAGCGGGTTGAAAATAACAACTAAATGTTCTTGGCTTTAGGATTCCAAGTTACTTTCTACATTTTAATTCAAATTTTAGATCTAAATACTGTGAAGTTCAAAAACCTTTACTGGAACTGTACACACAGTTTCTGATGATACGCAATTCAGTTTGATATTTTGAACTCTATTTTGATTACTTTTGTTAATTTTGTTTATCTTTGTCAGTAGCTTTCTTTTTTTTTCTTTTTTTTTGTCTGTAGCTGCTGTCTAGAACTCTGCAAACCAACTCTGCTGTTCAGTAGCACTGAATATTATTTCCAATTACATAACTGCATCAGCACTACGCTTTAATATTCTGAACACAGTTGATCATCTCTGCATTTATTGACTGAAATCATTGAAAAATAGAAGCCTGTATGTATTTTCTTTAATATGTCTTTTTGTATATCCATTGTCCTATGAGTCTAATAATTTAAAAAACAATAGTATTGTTGGAATTCTTCTTTTGATGTGACTCCTCATATTACCAAGAGTTTTTTTAGGCATATATAAACAGCCTTATGTTACCTAAGGACATGTTGATTAACGTCTAAAAGTCGTACGCTAGTATAATACTTTTTTTCTGAAGGCATGACCAACCATTATTGATAGAGGTTTGTCCAGTCTTTACCTAAAAATTTCACAGAATCACAGAATGGGTGAGGTTGGAAAGGACCTCTAGAGATGACCTAGTCCAACCCCCCTGCTCAAGCAGGGACAACTAGAGCACGTGGCATCCAGGTTAACCTGGTTTTGAAGATCTCCAGAGGAGACTCCACAACCTCCCTGGGCAGTCTGTTCTAGGGCTCCATTAATTAGATTTGTACAACCTCCTTTTATTATCTATATTAGTGCTTAATGCCTTTGCAGCAGAGATGAAGAGAAGAGAAACATTTTACTCATCTTTTCCCATTCACATGCTGTCTCACTGAGTTTTACAAGAACAGAATAAAAGAAGGTGGGTGGGGGTATGAAGGAAGACATATAAAGAAAATTCTCACAATTTTGGCTAATACCCAAAACAAATCTTTTAAAAATACTTTATTTATTATTCATGCTTTATTTATTCATTGATTTTGTAAGGCCAGGTATTAATCATTATTCTTGACCTGGATAAATTCTGATCCCTTGGCACCCACTGGTCTTTTTTAAGCTTACTTCTTTTATAAAAATATAAAATGTTTCATTTAGAATAATGGTTGTTTCTTAAAATATTTAAACGGAGAACAAACATTATATTCAACAAAAGTAGATTAAAGAAAAATTAATTAAGATTTTAAAAAGGAACTGAAGGATTAGTGAAGATTAAAGGCAGTATGATCATAAGGAACAAAGAATTATTAAGCTGAAAGATACTTTTTTATTATTATTTTATTTTTTTAGATGTTACTGTGAGAAATTATCCAGAGAAATAAACAGATAGATGGAGTCATCAGGGCAATCTTCAGACCAAAAGGTAGATTGCAAAACACTGTGATAAAGAATATTTTACCTTTTCTCTTTTAAAAAATTTTCCATAACCTAAAAATTATAATTTGAGTCTTTTCTACCAAAACTTACTGCTTATGGTTTACCTTGGATTTCTAAATATAATCATTTAAATTACACTTAATTAATACTTAATTATTAACCAATAGTTGTTATACCAGCTTATAAATTGTTTTCTTTTGTTTTCTTTTGTTGTGGGAGTAGGGGAGGGATTCAAGATACAAATGAAACTAAGGTTCTCTCACAGTCCTGTTATTGTCAGAAACTGAAGATACTCTGATGCTTTTGCCATTAAAGAGAAAGTCTCTTCATATTGAGCAACACAGAGAATGAAGCCAGGAGTAGATAGAAAACTGAATGTAGAACTTTCACGGGGAAGCCTGATCCAAATCATTTAAATAGTATAATTTATGTATTGAAAATACATACAGATGTGTTACCATTACATTGCTTATGCAAAAAGTAGGTTGCCCAGACAAGAGCATGTAGATTAATATATTTAATTATAATAGTATGGTAACATCAAATAAGAAATGCCCAGATAAAATATTTGTTTCACCATTTACAGAAGTTAAGCAAAATCTTGGCAAGATGTATGTCTTTGAAGTTGTATACCTAATTGTTTTTGAAAATGGATACTTTTGATAAACTTCCTAGAATTATGCCTACCATCTTTAAGGATGCAGTCAGTTTAGTCAGTACCTTGTCCTCTGTTTTAGAAATTAACAATGCTTTCGGTGTATAAACATAAAGTATGTCCTTATTGTCAAATCCGAATTCTGATTTAGATGGTCAAAGAATTAAAACATTTGAATGCTAGGACAAATAGGACTTTTGAGTCTGAATTCTATGCCAGCCCCATTGTGCACTTTTCATTTTTTAATTACATTTTTATACTTTTAATTCAGGGATGTCCTTGTAAATAGTGTAGTAGAAAATGCAACTGCTCGAGCTAGAATTTTTCTGGGACACTGAAGTTAACTCATCCTCTCATTTTATACTTTAATCAGTGGAAAATGTATTCCTCTAGAACATTATTCCATTCCCAATCAGCTAGAGGCTAAATCTAATTCAAGACCTAATTCAAGAAACAGAAGCTTAACGTTTACTTAATATTCTTCAGTATGGTCTATCCTCCTAATGAAGCTTAGTCCAATTTTATGTATAAATATCTGTGTGTGTGTGTGTGTGTGTGTGTGTATAAGTGATCCATAAAAGTAACCATTGACATTTCTTAAGACTATATGTCTTTCTGAAGCATGGCACACTAAACTTACTTAGACTGGCGCTGGTTTTATTTGGAATTGGTGAACTGATGGTGGCTGGTCACTGTCAAAAGGCAGCATTATTTTTGACTGTAATATATTTTTAAAAACTTAGTGAGTTCACAGATCTGTTAACTCAGGCATAATAGACTAATTGCAAAACTATGGAGCAATTTGGAAAGGTGATATAGCCCTTAAAAAAAAAAAAAAAAAAAAAAAAAGATTTTTTTAACAGAAGGTTGCTACAAGCATGTGACAGAAAGGAACCAAAGAAAGGAATTGATCCAGTAAACATAAGAGTATGGCCTAAGACCAAGTACAGACATTTTCAAGGTAGAAACCTCTATCTGTCAACACAAGCTAGCTTTATAAGAAGTCTAATGTAACTTTTTACACATGTTGGCACGGGATTATGCCCAAATTTATATCCAGCCTTCCTCAGAGAGGCCTCCTTTTTCCTGCTTTTGTTACTGTTGATACCTGACGCGGTAGAAACATTTAGAGAGAAATTACTGGAAGGTCTGGAATTAATCCCATAAAAAAATGGTCAACCCTTGGAAATCATAATGAATGAATGCAGTATAGATGTCAGTTTGATCTACTGACATATTAAAAAAGTCAGAACAAAAGAAGCTGGAAAAAGCATGTTCTCCCCAAAGAAGCATGTGAAATAAACGCGCTGGTGAATAACACATTTAAATGATCTATTAGTAATTAAAAGGAAAAGACCTAGTGCTACTGGACTGGCCACGCACCAAGGTTTGTGCTGTTGTCAGGAGGATATCCTTGTCAAAGGCCTGGAGGTCCAGAACAATCGAGGAGTTTAAAAATGCCTCACAAAGAATAGGGAGGCTCTTAATAGAGAACAAAAGGGAGCTGGAAGATATTAACACAGGACATGTGTACGTAGATCACAGCACGGCTGAGATCACCACTGAGATGTCTTCCTCAACTGGCTAGGACAGACCGTCTGTGGAATGAGAGACTATACTTGGAATTTCCTATCCTGCTTTGCTGCTTAACCAGCATCCTGAGAATGCTATTGTGCAGTATTTCCTCATGGACATGCAGTGCAAATAAAGATGCTGATAGAGTGAAAAGTTTAAAAATTTTCAATTTTCAGTTGGTATGAAATTTAAAATTTCCCAGGGAAAAGTTCCAGGGAAGGAGGCAGTTCTTTTGTATAAAAAGATAATCAAAATTAGAGATTTAGGTAGTTTCAGTGCTAGTGAAAATCAAAAGTGTAAGTCATCGTAACATATTAATATATTTAGACTCCTGCATTGCAGTAGTCTATATCTGTGCTTAGACACCTGAACTATGTCTGAACTGGGCTGTGGGTAAGTGGAAAAATATTGTCTTGAGTCATCTGTCCAATTTTTTATTTTTCATGATATGTCTGTAATATTAGGTCAGGTCTGGTTACTCCCAGTCTGTTTCAGCGCCTCCATCAAGATACGTATAATTAGTTTGACCAGGTATCTTGATGGATGTCTTTAAAACAAGCTGCAGCTGATCACTAGACCACTTGCTGTAGCTGTTTAAAATATTCTACAACACCCTCCATTTGCTTTATAAGAGTTACAATGAATTCTTTCTGTCATTATTTTTTTTTTAATTTATTAAATCAGGAAAGATGTAGAGTTCACAGACAAAATCTTCTAAAAGTTTGTGAAAAGGGAAGTTAAACAAAGTACAAAGTTAATATTTACAGCAACATATTTTTAACCCAAAACAAAGAATATTGCTGGTGTCAAATGAAATAGGTCCACTAACTGCCAGGTCTCCTACTCAGTTTAAGATACTCAGAGTGACTGAAGCTAGGAGAAGAGGTTAAATGGCAAATTCCCAGTCCATACCTCCAAACAATTACTGAATCACTGGAGGGATGAGGTTGGTAGGGACCTCTGGACATGATCCAGTCTGACCACCCTGCTCAAACCAGATTGAGCTACAGCAGGTTCCTCAAAGCCATGTCTTATCAGATTTTGAACCTCTCCATGAATTCAAACTCCATAACTTCTCTAGACAGTCTGTTCCAGTGTCTGACCACTCTCATAGGGGTCAGACTTCTTTTTCTCTTTAGGTGGAATTTCTTGTGTTTTAGCTTGTGTCCATTAATCTGTTTATAAAGAATAACAAGATACTCCTGAGCCTTGCCTTCTCCAGGCTGAAGATCCCCAGCTCGCTCAGCCTTTCGCTCTATGTTAGATGCTCCAATCCCTTAATCCACTCAGAAGCCCTTGCTGGACTCCTTTGAGAATGTCCATGTCTATTTCGGACTGGAGCGCCCAGAATTGGACCCAGCATTCCAAGATTGCAGGTGCTGAATAGTCAGTAATGGACCATGTCTTTTGATCTCCTAGAAACACTCATCCTAACACAGCCCAGGATGGCCACCTTTGCTACACAAGTGCATTGCTGGCTTGTGTTCATCTTGCCTGCCAGGTCTACCATATCCTTCTCTGCAAAGCTGCTCTCCAGACAGTCAAATGGCATGTACCGGTGCATGGAGTTGTTTTGATTCATGTATAGGACTTTGCATTCCCCTTAGCTGAATTTCATGAGGTTCTTGTTGACTCATTTCTCTAACCGATTGGAAAAAAAGCCCTCTGAATGGCTGCCCTGTATTTATTCCTAAAAACAGCTATGTTGAGGAAACAGTCATGCTTTTGTATATACTCAAAACTGTCATTTAGTCATGCAGTTGTGCTTAAACTATGATGTACAATAAATAAATAACGTTCAAGCTTTTATAGCAAAATGCGTATAAACAGTTTTACTTTTGCCAGACATTTATTTGTACTCGATTATTTTCCTTCTTTTGGATAAAGATAGGTAAAACATATAAATTCTGCTTTTTCCCAAACATAGTATGGACAACGGTCCATTTGACAATGGTCCAGTGATCTATGGTCATGATTTAGGCAGTACACAGGGAAATAGAGATCTAGATATGTACCTATTAGTACTTAGTACCCATAAACATGGGCTGGTGGAAAAAAAAAGACAGACTAATAAAATGGATACTGAAAAAGACTGTTAGACATTGATCCATATTTAGCATGGTTGCTATGGAATAGCACAGATTAACATGCTATCACCTGCTGAAATTTTATTCAAGAAGCGTTGGGAATTTGGAGAAATATAAATGGACAGATAAGGCTTAAGTAAAAAAAAATCCACATAAGTATTGCTTAATCTTTCAGAAGAATGATGCAGATTGCATGTATGGTAGGACTCACTGACTGCTAGACACTGCGGAGCGTTAAGGCAGTTGGAGATACAAAATGGAAAGGATTCATTCACATGTTTTGTATGTGTTCAGTTGGTGAGGATAAGGGACATTTATTCTGCTCCTTTTCGTAGGAAGGAATATCAGTTTAAAATACATAAGCCTTAGGGCATGATCGTGTCAGAACAAATGACCTTGCCATCTCTTGGCAGTAGTTATAAGGGAAGGAGTTTTGCAAGTCTGAATGACAGAACAAGGTATCTCTGCGGCTAACTGAGCAACGGTTGGAAGTACTTAAAGGTCTGTATTATATAAATGCTCATTGCTGTTAGTGCTATGCTAGCCTGGCAAGCGAAGATATGCTATTGGAAACTGTCTTTTAAGCAGCTTAGTTTTGGAGACAGGATGTCTGGGACCGAGTTGCAGACACTGGTGTTTTGTTAAGGAGTTGCAGTTGTCAGAGACGAGGTGAATGAAGCAAAACTTTCTAACTTAGCTAAGCTAAGCGGCTCCCGCTCCATGATAGATCTGTTGCAGGTGCTCTGCGGTGGGCCAAGCCTGCCATCTGAACAACAACTCATCTCAGGCCCAGGAAATCATCTCAGCAACGTGTTTTTGTGGATAAATAGGCATTTAAATAATGTCTGCGCTAAAACTGAATTATGAAAAATTAATGGTGTATAGTGTATTATGCATTAGGAGAATGACTTGCGTGGAATCATTTGTTTTTAAGTAGATGATTCATAATGTAATGAAAATGTCAAGAATATAATGACTGCACTCTTTGAGCATGGGTTGTTTAGCCTGTTGGTTATATCCTGCTTGTCGATCATATTTTGCCTATTATTTGCAAAATTCAATTGGCATTTCACAGGTGAAGAGACGAGGTTCATACTCTGTTGGAAAAAAATCAATACAATCTATACATTTATGTTATCTTTTTTCCCTCTTTTAGTTTAAATTATGCATCTTCTTCATGAATAAACCAGAAACATTTTAAAATTTCTGACATCATGGACACTTCACTAAAGCTTACGCATTAGAAATGTAATGTTTCTCCTTCTTCCACTTCTCCTCTAGAAATCTGCTTAGGCTGAATCACCTGAATTTGTCAAGGAGAGCAAAGAGGTACGCTTTTATATACCTTCAGTTTCAATCTGGTTTTGGTACAATGCTACCTCTCTTTATCTCTTCACTTACACTGATGCAGGAAAAAGAGTCCATCAGGAAACAATGGATGAAGGAAATGTTCATTAACAGCATTTTATTTTAAGTCAGAAAAGTCACACCTAGCTGTACAGATGCATGGCTTGTATAAAGCACCTTTAATTGCACTAGATGATTATTCTTTCAGTGCATGCCATCGGGAATCAGCTGAGTGACATTTCACTTCAGCTTTTTAGGTAGAACTAACCATTTTTATTGCCCTTAATAGCATTTTCTGTCAACATGAACTATTCTCCTGCTATATTATAGATTATATGAATAAACATCTGAGATGTGAAAATAATTAATTAGATAGCTACTTTGAGGCAAAGGACTAGAATTCATAAACAAGACTTGTGACAAATGTGGAAGTAGTTAATAGAAAATATTACAAAGATAGAAGGCATTGGTTCTGACAGTTGAAATGTTATTTCATTGTTTAACACTTAAATTAATATTTGATTTTGTCTGATATGAAATAGTGTAGTTTTTTGTTTGTTTGTTTTGATAAGTGCTCTTGTTAAACAGATTGTAAGCCTAGGCTTTCAACCTTGGTCAGCCTATGTTGTCAGAACTGTACATATGCAGCCTCTTGTCAAATGTTAAATGTACTTTCTCAAAAAAAAAAAGAGGTCTTATATCACCATAGATGTCTGACTGTATAGGCAAGCAAAAAGACTAATATAAATATAGATGTTGTTCGTGTTTTAGATTCATGGAAAACTATGGATAAACGAGGTAATATAATTTCTAGTCTGGAATTCCATACTTTGCCCATCAGTATGTATCTCTGAGTGTAAATATTAGGATCACAGTTACTTACACAGCCACTTTGGTATATCTTTGGTTCTAAACAGTATCAACATTTCATACACCTTCATTTTAATGAAGGTGTATCTGCCTGAGTTTTTTTTCTTTTTTTTTTCTTTTTTTACAATAAATCTTTGATGTCTTCTCAGCTTTCTGTGGATCTTTGGAAAGTAGTAACTGAGGAGAGAATGTCAAGAGAGTCAAATTAGAGGGTACCTGGTCAACTAATAGACTTGAAAGAGCAGTAGAAAGAGAGGGTGTAGACAGTAGATAAAAATGGCAGACTGGTTTACCTGACAAACTTTGCACAGTAAATAAGCTCTTGGGCACTTAAACTTTGCCCATTACCAAATGCATATATCAGTTTCACAGTTTTATGGCCAAGAATAATGAGAATGTATTTTTTATATGTCATGCTTATTTCAAGCTCAGACAAGTATATTTAGCAATTTTCATAGCAGAAAAAAATGAGAAAAGTGAAAGGAGAAAAGGCAGTGGCTGGATAAGAGTTGGATATCATTTCCCTCAGGTTCATTGCACCTTTATTTCTCTGTCCAAAGGGACAGACTCTCATTTGAGATTTCCAATTTCGACGTGTTGTACCCCTTACACCAGTCTACGCATTCTACCAACTTGCATTTCCCAGCTATGACCTTCATTTGGCTCATAATTGTCTGGGTTTGACCCACACACCCTGTTCTATGTATTTTGCCATTTCCAATAGTAATCCCCCAAAATTATAACATTTATAACCATAACGATTATAATTTATCTTGTATTATTTCCTAAATGAATGCTTTTCTACAGCATATTGCCAAACATTATGTTATGATTGATTCGGTCTATAAATTGCTAAGAACTGGCCAGACTTATTTGATAGGATATCTCAAAATATACCCACCTGTCCAAGTTGTGTCTTCACTACACATCAAGGCATACACCATTGCTTTCCCCAACAATATTTCATTTTTTCTTGAACACATTTCTTTGATTAATGATACTACTGGGATTTTTTTTAATGTTTAAAAACATTAAAAAATGTTTAAAATGTTTAAAAACATTAAAAAAGAGGTTTTATTTAATTCTGTTGTGATTTTCTCTATTGAGATATG
>JAUBNY010000534.1:4094078-4114613 GCA_032275445.1 Crypturellus soui | reverse complement strand
AGGAAAGAAGTTCTTCCTCACATGGAGGTGGAACTTCCTGTGGTTCAACTTATACCCGTTACCCCTGGTCCTGTCACTGTCCACCACCAAGAAGAGTTTGGCCCCATCCTCTTTATGTTCTTCCCTCAGGTATTCATACATACTGGTAGGATTTCCTCTCAATTTTTTCTTCTCCAGGCTGAACAGGCCTAGCTTGCTTAGTCTTCCCTCATACGATAGATGCTCGAGTCTCAATTTTCATTGCTCTAATCTTTGTTGCTCTGAAGTTTGGACATTTTACTAGCACATTAAAATAAAACCCAGGAATGCCTAAAGCATGGCCCAAACAAGTCTGAGCCCATTTAGGAGCTACAAGAAACTTACTTATCACTCAGAAGTTGGAATAATTCTCCTAATCATTAATGCACTTTGCATCAGCACTGGTGTCTGATAATGAAGACGTACTTTAATGGAACAAAACTTTAAAATGCATGATTAAGAAATGAAACTACTACAAAGGAAGATGTAGAACTAGAAATATATAGAATTATGTATTTTGGCATAAAACTCTTCAAGGAGATGACAGGACTTCAAAAAGGTCATAAACAGGACCACTATAAAGCAACATACCCATTATCCGGCAGTGCATAATATCTTTATTTAGAACAATAAAGTATATGTTTATAATGTAAATTCCAAATTTAAATTGGTATAAAAAAGGATCAGGGAAAACATCTATCTTTAAGAGGACACATATATACATACACATCACATTTTATAAACTTTGTTGATTACCTTCAGTCAGAATGTAACTATGTAAGACTGTGCTGACATTTACATCAAAATATATGAATTTGCCCATGATGCAACCAGCAAAAGTCTGTGTCTCTATCACTAAAGAGTCTGAAGTTTCCGCGTTCCATCAATTTTATAACATAATAGTAACATGCCACCATTGCTGTAGATCTGTATTTAATCAAATTCCTGAATTGAAGAATGTTGGTTAATTCTTAAATGTAAATCTAACTCAAAATATCTATAATTTATATGTGGTTAACTTTCCATTTCAATAGTTGTGTGCTGTCTTCTGAACAGTTTCAGTATATCACAGAGACAGCAACAGAAAACAGAGCTGGTGAAGATCAGAATCCAAAAAAAAAAAAAAAGTGCAGGTTGTAGACATACTCCATAGTATAGCACATTAGTTGTTTATAAGCTTATTTATAAAATGACCTTGTGATGAAATAAGTACCATTAATTTATTCAAGTAAACACACATCTAAAATAGCACATTGAGTTACTCAGTATATCACTATCATCTGCTTTTTATTCTCACAAGGCCACTATTAATTGCATGCAAAGTTCAACTACTCCAAAGGAAACTTAAAAATGTTAGTTTCTCACAAAAACACAGATATCTGGACCCCAAATTTGGCTGACTTTCATAGAAATAAAATGCCTCACTTTCCCCAATTTCATTTTAAGAGAAAGGGTATTTATTTTCCATCCATGATAATGCATGGACTGTGTCTTCTCAAACTGCAGGTTTAAAAATGGATCATTCTTCAGAAATTAAATAGTTTAAAAACTGATAAAGAAGTAAGTAAGGAACTATTCCTGCTACCGCTGCCCACACAGGAAAGTAACTTATTCTGATTTCAAAGGCTTCTCACAAGTCAGTAGTTTTTCAAAATTTCACTATGTCTGAAGTAAGGGACACCGCAGTGGGCAGACAAAGTGGGCAGCGAAACTTTTCAAATAATTTCATAATTACATTTCCAAGTGCCATGAAATTTATTCTATTCAGAAATGTCTAGAAGTGTCCCTCTGCTTTGCAAAATTATGTTCATATCAAATGAGGTTGGGAACACCAGGAAAACCATGAGCTGTCTCAACAGTTCTGCTAAACTGATTCCATATGGTATTTATTCATTTGATGCATACTCAAACTGAGAGCAATGTTTGTGATGTGAGGTCAGAAGGCTTATACATGAATTTACCTTTTGTACCTATGTACCCTTAAATTTGCTGGGCTCTGCGGTAGAGAGGAAAATACAAGACGTTATTTAAAAGTGATCACAACTGTTGTTATAGCTCCAGACTGCTGCTCTTGAAACACAATTATTTTGTGGCAGTCTGTCTGCGGTTTGTATACTTCAATTTACACAACCTCTTATCATTTCTCATCAAACAGTAGACTGTATACTGAGGAGTCTTAAACACCATGCATTTTGAATGTCAAAGTATAATTTGAGGCACACCGATGTGCAATGTTATCGTACATTTGATTTTCTGGAAAATACGTATTTAGGAAAATTAACATTCTTATGAACAAAGAATATTAATACTAGATGTTTAAATGAATCTATGAAAAATACTGCAAGACTTCAAATTCATAAAACTGATCTGAGAACATATCATATAGTAACATGAAAAAATTAATATTTTTGTAAATTATATAAGGATAATTGTTTTCATGTACTGTGGATACATTTCCTTTTGTAAAAACTTGCAGGCAGTTATGTTTCACATTACCAGTAACATTCACATTTCCTATCAAATACTGGAGCATGCTGAGTGACATTTCCTTCAGAGTAACTCTTAAATAGGTTTGAAACATAAAGTCTGTGGGCCTAGTGAATAAAGAACTACACATTGTCATATAAAATTGAACTACAGATAGAGAATTCTGTTGTTTGATTTTTGCAGAGCTGAAACTTGCTTTCAAGTTCTGGGAACTTTTTCATTTCTCATTGAGCAGTGAGTGCCCCAGTGTCTTCTTATTAAAAATAAAACCAGACTAAATATATTTTGATATAATCTATAAGAAGCCCCTAAGAAGTTGCAAACCCCAGAGCGCTGTTAACATGGAATTTGAACTTGGGGACTCTTTATGACATTCAAGCAGTACAAAATGGCCTCAGTATAAATAAAAACTAGATCCACATGATCCAATCTGGTCTCAGTGAAGTCAAGAGAAGGTTTGCTATTGATTTCAGCTGGGCTAAAATTCCAGGCAAAGTGGCTATACGCCCATATATATTCGCCCATATATACACGCCCATATGATCAAACTTAGTATGGTTTTGAGAAGTTTTCTTTCTGGTAGTATGAAAGACAGATCATTTTTACCAGTAATACACATACATATATATGCCTATCATACTCTTTTGACATTTGGTTTCCATAAAATTTTGTAGATGATTAAAACACCTACAAAAATTCTTAAAAAATTAAGCAATTATATACTTTAAAGATAAATTCAACTTTATGAAAAACATTAAAGGATTTTTTAATTATTTTAAGTTACTTAAATTAAAACTTACACTGACCTAGTTACTGGCTGTTAAGACAGTTTGTCATTTGAGGTGAGCATCCTCTACATTCTGAAGTACAGACTCCTAAGATAGATAAATGATTCATATCTATTATCTGGAAAGAGCCAGGACAAAAAGATGCACAAGTGCACTTGCAACTTCTACTATCTAGAGTTTACCTGAAAATGCGTATCTGTACATCAGTCCTGTACATATTCTGTGTATGCAATAACAATAGATGCAGAAGACAAGTGGGAAATAAAGTTGTTCTGTTTCAAGAGAGTTAACCTCAAGAGTGGAAAATGACAGGATATTAAAGCTTATTAATCATTCAAAACACAATGCAAACATTAATTACAGCTGATGTAAGTAAAAGTTAAATACACCCTCTGGATCTTTCAATTTTTCCATGCTATATATGTAAAGACAAGAAAACAATGGCATGCATCTTCAGAATTTAAAATGCATATCATGGGTTTGCCTTTATTCTGATGTTTGAACGCAGTTCAGACTCTTCACTCTCCCTTCCGTTTCCGTGGCTGGAGATTTCAGCAGTGTTCACATATCCAGCAGTTACGCCTAATTCCTGTAATATCATCTCCACGCTGTACTATCACCTCCTGTTTACTTTTTCTTCATCCAGTACTGCTTCTCCCGAACAGTGACCATCAACCCTGATGAATTCTTGAGGCTTTCTGGGGTGGGCATACAGCCACCGGGCACCCAACAGAGACCACGTTGCTGTACACAAGACCTTTGCCAGACATAAACCCAGTTCCTTTTAAGCAGAAGGCTGGTTCATGGCTTGACTTTCAAGTTGTATATACAGAATTGAAGAGTATGTTATCTGTATCCATTTCTGCATTTTCTGTCAGTTCAGAGAACTCCACTTGAAGACATGAAGGCAAGGCAGAGGACACAGAATTTAAATTAAGGATGCAAACATATTTATGACTTTGAATGATCACCCATAGTTGGAGGCATTTGAAAGATGTTTTCTGTTCAGGACTTTGTCAGAATCATCTGCAGGTATTAATGTAAATAAAAATCCTCAAATGCCACACAGGTAGATATTCACATCAGATAAAGTCCTGCTCAGTGCACACTTAACGTTGTTCAATTCAGTGTTGGTTTCACAGTAACAAACACAAATTGTCCTCATTTCTATATCATGTCTATGGAGTCATGGGCAGCAACAACAGATGCAGACTCAGTCTGTCACTCCAGAAGGAATACGAATGTGCTTAAAGCTGCTTCATTTATGAAGCGAACATGGAACTGTTACCTGCTTGGAAAGAGAAAGAGGAAACCATAATTCTGCTGATTAGTTTTCCTCTCTTCAATATTAAACAGTACAGCTTTTAAAAAAATTAAAAAAAAAATAGAAATTTGGAAATTAGTATATGCAGCACCACTTGCACAGGCATTTCTTTCTTTGGATATAAAAGTAATTATTATGAGACCCGCTTTCCATTTCATGCTACTTATCAATCCTGATCTGAAATGCATTTGCCTGCAGAAACCCGCTGACATCATCTAGGTGCAAGTCAAGAGACTATAGCCACGTGTTTTTACTGAACTGCTATGTTTGTGCATTTGGCACCTGGCAATCTTTGACAATAAATTTCCTTTTACACTGAACTGGACAAGCCAGCAATGAATTCAGTTTATATCTTTTTGCAAGTGAAATTGCTTGTCCCACACTGTGTTGCTTTCCTTCTTCGTGAGCAGATGCCTTCTGAGTTAGAATAAAATATCTGGGAGACTGTTGATGGCCCAAATTATCACCGCCAACACTTTGAAAAACACCTGAAAGCGATCCCTATAGAGTAAACTGTGAAACCAGGCTGTCTGGCTGTTTTAAATTTGCTCACCTAGGTCTCAAGGTAATAGGAAATATTCAGCATTGCTTGAAACTTCCAATTGTTCATCTGAGATTCCCTAGGTTACATACAGCATTACTCCTGTTGCAAGAAGCCCCTTGACAGGGAAAAGGGCCCTTCTGTACAGAGGCACTGGGAATGAGAAAGCTCACTCACATTAGCAGCAAAACTGTATATACAAAAGCAAGAGTGATGAATCTGATAAGGCTGTCAAGGCTGCAAACTGTGCTGAGTAAACAACAATTAGCAGAAGGTCAGCTCAGCCTTTTGTAAATATTGTGGTCCTGTGGGAAGCTTTCTACTTGGCCTGTTCTCCTATGCTCACCTGTTATTTTTAGAATTTTTTTTTTAGATCACTCTGCTTTGAAACAGCTACAGGACAAAAGCTGAAGAATTCTCAGTATTGGCTGTCACACCAAAAAAAGGAGAAATTATAGCTGCCCTTCATTTTGGAATATTTCACTTTGTATCATCCAGGCTAAAATCCTGAAGCCTAAATTCATGACACAGGATTATTTACATTAGTAGTTAAAGGTCTTAGGTGCAATATAAGTAGTTCCACTGAATGCAAGTTTTATTTCATTTTTCCTAAAACGGACTCCAAATCAGTTTACATTTCAGTGGATAAAGTTATGAGGCTGGTAGTAAGACTCTCAAGCATAAGAACTTACCAATACATGAGACAGTAACAGTGTTTAGGGAGAGAAAGTAACAGCTACACTTGTAGATGGTCTTTTTCTTTTTGCTGCAACATACTGAAATAAAAAAATAGTTATTTTATTTTTATGAATTGTACTTGAAGAAAATGTAATCTATGAATATATTATTCTAGAAAGTTTGAATACAGAAAATTTCAGCCCATACATCTAAAATAGCTAAGTTTGGGAATTTGTTAGTTTACAAGCTTGTGTATTCCTATCTTCAACACTGGGCAACACAAAACACTTCACACTAAAATGACAAGCCTATAGTATAAGGTCTATATCTCTGCCATGTGCCTCAGACATGCCTTTGATCCCTCATAACTAAAAACTGATTAAAGAAAAATGAGACTAAATATTACTCCCAAAACATTTTAGCATGAGGTATTCTAACATTGAATATTCCAAGTTCTATTCAGGAAATTTGCAAACTTCTTGGTCTAAATCATGTCATAATGCAAGTCTGATTGCCTTCAACTATTATTTCTGAGATTTGATCGAGCTATATAGAATTATTTCTGCTTAAAATCAGACAAAACAATGCTTAGGTATAAAGAGAGAATCATTTCAGAATGACCTTATGAACTTGCCAGGGTTTGAATACATTCTCATCAACTTTCTTTGAATACTAAAATAAACTAGAAAGAATAGATCCAAATATGCATATGTCCAGGAAAGTGTCAAAAAGGGAAAGAACCTCAAAAATGTTAATATAAAACAAAATTAAAATGACTTAACTGGAGTACAGCCAAGAGATTTACTGCTATATATTCATGTAATATCAACCAAGCTTTGTACCATAAGACAAATGACAAAATTCATTAATTTTTGTTGCTTCCCCTACAGGTCTCAGCAATTCTGGGTTCACTTCATTTCTTTGCTTAATATACTCCTTTGAAACTACTGTTTTTCAGCACTTCTTCTTTCACTGATTTGTGGAAGTGAAGACAGGTAAGGGAAAGGTATTGTTTCCTTAATAAAATGTTGCATATGGAAATATCCACACCAACTCCTACATTTAGAATACGAGCTACTTCAAGGGACAAGCCATGTATCTATCTCTACAGCAAATACCCTCATAATGTGGTATTATGTTTGGTGTTTTCTTGAATTTGAGCTGAATTGAATTTGAGAGTGAGACTTTCAGAAAGCAAGTCTTGAAGATAAACTAACATTTGGATATATGTGTATAAGTGAAACAAAATACCTTATCTCATTTTCTTCTTGACAGTCATTACACTGTGTAGTTTCATCACTTTCTGCTCTGGGCTTGGGATGTGTTCTCTAGGAAGAAAATGAATTAAATACAATTATTCTAAAACTTCATTTATAAAACTCCAAAACAAATTGGTGTATATTTCAGTTCTATTTCACATTTTCATTATCAACATCACCTTGCAAAATATAGGCTAAATCTATCCCTATGCTGGTATAGTTTTACAGTTAAAGCCTTTGCACTGTAGACAAAACCACAATGGGTAAAAGCAACAGCATCTACTTCAAAAGATATGATAGGAGACCTGGGAAACCAGGAAAATCGTGTGTACTGAATTTATAGTTAGGAATCATAGACCTAGCATATTTATAGGACGGAAGTTACACTTTGGTGGTGAAAAGTGGGAGTAGGAAAACAGACTGATATTTACATGTCACACAGTTCAGAAAAAATCAGAAGTGCCTACTGTTTTCATATGCATAATCATTTTGTTCCCCCTGCCTCCTCTGGAATGAAATTTAATGTGTATCGCTATGTAAACAATTAAATGTAGTATTTCTTACCTTCCAGTATATTGCTCCCAAAATAAAGCCAATAAGAAGAGACAGAAGTGATGTCAGTGCTATGCTGATCCCTTGCAGGCTTGGGCTGCTAACGAAGCCAAGTGCTTCTTCTGTAATTACAGATGTTCTCGTTAGTGAAAACAGATTTATGGCAGAAAACTATCTTCAGGGCAATACTGTTAGTAAAAGCATGTCCATGCACCACCTACATAGGAGCATCTTACACAGCAGTACAGATACTTCCAAGCGCTGTATTCATGAGGTGTATTTCACAACAAAATCTCACAGGAAATTTTGGGAGCTTTTGTACCACGAGGGTGTTCTTCCCATTTCTGAATGAACTGCGTTTCATAGTGTCAATACTTTTTTTTATATATATATACATAAAATTTTGTCATCTGTAGAGCACTTTCTCTTTCCTTGTCTTCAATACATTGGATTTACTAATTTTGAAAAAAATTATTGTGTAAAAAAAAAAAACAAAAAAGAGAAGAGCATATACCCATCACTTCTAAACAGTCACTTCATGCACGGATTTTAAGTAGATGCTTCGCCTTGACACTGGGTCTAGTGAACCACCTATACAAGGACCCTCACGAGAGGTTAATTTAACAAGGTAAGCCTGACTCTATTCCTGCCTGGAAAGATCCTGCTGACTTCAGTGAGACCCAACTCCCTTAAGTTGAAGTCTGGCTGTGTGTTAGCTTGCTACTACCATTTCTTGATAGCTTTTTACATTTTATATAGAAGGGTCCAAAGCCTATATAAACAAGCTATTACATTCCCCTCACAGGGAGCTGAATGCATGCTGAGAGTAAAATCTGGCCTTCCAGTTATTTAATCAAGGGCAGGATGTGAAAAATCCCATGGAGTTACCCTAGGACCATCTTCTGAAATGCAAAGCAAGCCACAAGAGACTGCTGGTACAAACACCATCCACCTAGTGTCAGTTCAATTCAAGATTTGGTGACTGCAACTCAAAACAGTGAGTGTATTGCCAGTTTACAAGGAAAAAAGTCTTCAAGCTATAAACACTGGAAAAAATCTAGGTGACTGAATACACAATAAGAAAATGGACTCTGACAGCACTGGAAACTGCTGTGCAAGTGACTCGTGTAAAGAATAAACATTAAAATATGTATGGTGTGATAAACTGGGTCAATCAATGTGTTTATAAGATATTATTGAAAATACTTCTGTTAAAAAAAAAAACCCTTTCTCATTCTTAACTAAAAACTCATTTTTATCTCTGTGATTATCTGCTTGTCATGCTACCAGCTTGCACACAGTATTCTTTTTATCTCCCGAATTAAGCTGTTTCTAGAGTCAGTGTAGGAAAAAAATTAAAAAAAAAAAACTGTTTAAAAATTCTAGATAATGACTATAGTGGCTTGAATTTTACTTGCATTCAGAACACTTGTCAGATTACAAGGAAATATCAGTCAAGCAGAACGGATGCTAGCTTACCATGGAGGGACCTGACTGTCTAATGAGTGGGGGAGGACAGCAGACAAAGTTTTTCAGAGAAAAACATAAACTGAACAGAGGCTATAGATTATTCTTTTTTTGTCTGCTCTGACATTAAAACCAAGATCAGAAAACAGGAGGAACATATCTTTCATCAAAATGCCTGTCTGAGGTTAGGCATTGGGCAGGTTTGGGGTTTTTTTTTGGCAGAACTGAACTTCAAGAAATCTGGGTCAAACCGAAATGGTATAGAACTGGTCTGAAAACCTTAAATAAAAACTGCCTATATCTTTTCTTTACCTGAAGAACAGCTTACTCTGCTGTACCAGGCAGAAAGTAATGGCAAGTATGCTGGTTTTTATGTGAACTTCAAGAAAAATGTTACACAAAGCATCAGTGAAAATCAAGAACCCTCAATTCTGGAGTGTCTAACAAACGAGTCTCACACAACTGAAAAGCTTCCTTTACAGAGAGATATCTAAAAAAAAAAATGCTTTCTGATACTTTCAACTGTAGATGCTTTCTTTAGCATCTATGGAAATCTGAAAGAAAAACAGTTATCGTTCCATGTGGCGATCTGGAAATCTGAGGCAGAGCCTAAACACAGGCAAAAAATGAAACAACCCTCAACATCCAAAGCTACCTTGGCAAGTAAACAACAATTTATTTTTTTATATATAATCTGATTGTATTTAGGTTAATTTGAAAGTTAGTTTGAGAGAAAATCACCAACCCAAAACTCCCTTAAAAAGCAAATGGTAACATATTATTTACATTCACTTGCAAGTCTAGAATTAAGTGTCTTGAAAGATCTGGAGAGAATTAAATGAGTCATGGCAGGTTTTATCATGTGCCTTTTATTTATAGTAACATCTACAACAGAATAGGTTGGAGAATTTTCAGTCTGGAGAACCTCCCAGGGATCTGTTTCCTACAGAAGCAAAGGGAATTAAGAGATGCAAGCTGGTTGTCAACAGTCTTTTATCTATGCCATAGGAATTTTGCCATATATTGGAAACTTTAGAGCCTCACAGTTTTCCGCTGCCAGCAGCAGTAATGGCAAAGTAAGGGTAGGACCAGAAGGAAACAGATACATCAGTAAATTTGAGAACTTCTTGGGCAACACTACAGAAACTGCTGATTTTGCAGTTGAAGTTATTTATTTGAAATAGACACTATCTGACACTGCTAAAGGGGGGAGAAGCAGGCCAACACAAAGTTCTCATTTTGCACTTTATAGAAGAATCCCTTAGGAAATGAGTTCATCTCCAGTAGACTTATGTATAAGTCTTGATGGAAATGGTGATGTTAAACTGGGAATACAAAATATTTACACTGAAAGTCTCTCAGCTGCACAATGAAGTTATTGAGCGAATCCCCACTTTAAGCCACATATGTAGCTTTAGCAGGCAGCTATGATTAAAAACACTGGCTAGATTTTATTGCCATTTATGTCTCAAAGGAATTTCAGTTCTCCTCACTCAGCTCCAGCACAATTACCCCAAGATTTTATCTATACAAATGCAGAACTACTCTCACCTGTTCGTTAGTATTTTCCATGAACTAAAAAGGTGGAACAAAGGCACAGAGTACAAAAGCAATTGGATTAAGCCATAGTTTAATATTTTTTAATTTCTGTGCAATTATGGAATAAAACTAAGTATCTTCTCCTTAATTATAAAAGTTTATGTTCTTCTTAGAACACTTATAGAGAGCACTGTTTATAGAATATATACATTCTTGTTTAGTACTGAAGAATAAAGCCACATTATTATGAGAAAATTATAGGCAGAAATGAAAGAAAGCAACACTGAACTTTCTATGAAAATAGAAACAGTACTGCACTAAGTTGAGTGAGAAGAGTTAGTAAGAGCTAGTATGTTCAAGTTTTAAGCAGAGCAATATGAGATTCCTTCATTAGGAAGAAAAAGACTACCACTTCTTTAGCTTGGTTCAACCACAGAAAGCAGAGATCATCACAACTCAACTCCTCTCATCCTGACACTTGTTCTTTTAGGAACTATCATCTCATTTGAATTCTCTTGATGATGTACAGCGTAAAGATTCCTGAGAACAAGACTTGGACCAAAACAGTTACTTGGAAATTAAATTGGGCTAGGCTTATGCAGCACAGAGGAAAAAAAAAAGAGACTAAAAAAATTTGGTTGATTGGTGAGGAGAAGTATTTACATGCGAGAAAAGCTGGATTGGGAACACGTCACAAATCTACAATCAATATTAAAAGGATGAAAACAGCACTACTGCCATTTCCAAAAGATAAGAAAGAATGAGACCAGGTCTTCAATTCTGCATGTAGTCTGGGAGAGATATCTGATGTAGATTTGACAGAGTTCCGCTCTGCTATAGTAGTCCAATTTTAGCACTCAGTAATAATGCATGGTGCATCATTATGCACCATGAGATATGGCTCCTGAAATAAACGTAACTTCAAGAAGAAAAAAATTAATGTCGCTAATTTAAATGATATACAATTCCTATGACAGTGATTATTTCACAAATGATTTTATTAGCTGATTCACTTCAAGTTTCACTAAGTGCAATTTAGCATTAAGAGCAGTTCAAATCCTCTGACTCCACAGAGACTTTATTAATGAATTCAATATTTATTATTCAGCTGGAAGAATATGTCTGTAAATGGTGAATGCTGCTAAACAGTCTAGGAAACATTAATTTTATAGCTTATGTTAAAACTGCTTTCTCGTAAAGACAGTCACATTCTTTTACATAAATTTATTCCTGTAGTTTAAAAAAAAAAAGTATCAAGATATCAACACATAAACACATTTTCAGGTTTCCTCTCTTATTCAAATGTTTTCCTTAAAAATTTGAACGTAATAGTGCCATTCTGCAACCAGTACTAAAGAAGGCAGATGGTGTCCCCCTGTGCTGGGAACTCTTCACGCAGAAAACACTAAGGATTATTTTTTGTTGTTCCCTCATAAGAAGGCATGGATTAACACCAAAGGAAAACTTTCTCAGCAACAAAGCCAAGACAAACCTGCAACCTGTACTGAAGACCACTCTTAGGGAGCAAGAGAGAAATTCCAATAAAGATGTCACATGTCCCATCCTCAAAGACTCAAAATAAACTAGTAAAATGTAACCCATCAGCATCCAATGTCCAAGTTAATGTATTTTAAGCTGATTATGAGTTCAAACTGTCCCCAGACGTTCAGTCCTCATGTCATTCCTACATAAGGCTGTTAAGTGATATCCAATTTTCCAATAAATTGCTTAAGGGAATGATAATCAGTTAAAACACACCTGTACAGCATATGGTCAGCCAAGCAATTTCTTTGACTTACTGCATTATTTTAATTAGGCTTTTTTTTCCTACTTGATTATCAGTTGTAGTTAAAAGACAAGATTAAGTAAACCTGCTTCTATTCTATCCTCCCATTCCCCGTACACCAGCACAGGTGCCATTTTAGAGACTGAAGCCCTGGCTTCTGCTCAGCTGCCTGGCATTCCTCCTGCTTACCCTAACAGGTCAAACTCCTTTCATCTGAACTTCTCCTGTAATCTACCTATCTCTTCCTTTTGGCTCCCTGATCCACTCCTATAGCTTGCGGCTGCACTTCAATATTCTTCCTGTCGTAGCTGCAGTGAAGGTTATTGCGTGTTGAGACCTGAGGCAGACACACACACACTCTTTAGCTCCCTCCTGGTGCCTCGTAATTGGCTGTGGGCAATTGCAGCCAATTCTGTGACCTCCTGGCTAGGAATTTATGCTAGTGAGATTTGTCTTCTCCAGAGAGGTGGGCTGGCAGCCAGGAGTTGATGATGGATTTCATTCCAGACTTAGACTCAGAGGATTTGGGGGAGCCATAACTTAAAACCTCTTAATTAGAAAGCAATCAGGGAGAGCGTCAAATCTGACAATGATTGTGAGCAAGCTAGCAGAGAGGGTGCATGCATGGTGGTAGAAACCCAGAGAATAACTATCACTTCAAACTTTCCCACAAGAAGAAAGAGAAGAAGAAACCTCTTGTGTCTGTCTCACTGCCCGGAGCCTCTGCCAGGTACCACAGGATGCCTTTGTGACTGTGCTCTCTTAAGCAGGAGTCCTAACTACACACTTAAATACCACATACTTAGCTAGCACGGATGTTTAAGTCAAGGAAAGAAATGGAAGAGAAAAAAAAAAGCACACTGTCAACCTGATGCATCTGGGAAAAAGGGAAACAGATTATACTATTTAGGAATTATTACGGGAAAGCCACTTCTTTTACACACAAGGAAAGCTCCAGGAAATATTTGCCTACAAGACAGTCATGTAATATACTAATCAAGAGAGATAAGAAACATGGAGATGACCAAGACAAACACAAGATTATAGCCTGCCAAAAGGGCAGCAACTATGTCCTTGACCTCAGCTGAAAACATAGTGACTATGGAGATATCCCTCCTGCTACTACAGGAAGTTTTCAGTCTTCAAATTTGGAGTAAGGCTTGGGATCAAGACTAATCTCAAAATACAATGTACAGACAATCTAGCTACCCATGTCAGTATTCTGGGCCCAGTTCAGGGCAGCTATTGTGTTAGTTTGCTTCCCTTTGCAGAGGTAGAATGAGTGTCTGGGATAATCAAGTTCACTGAGACTACATGGGAGAGCTCACAGCAGCAGTGAGATGAAATGAAGAGATTTGATCTCTCCAATTTGCAGAGAGCCATCATACCATTGTAAATATATGGCATCTCTAATTCTGCATTAGATAAGTTCTCTACATTTTGGCATAACAGCTGAGAAACACATGGTATACCATAAGGCCTAAGTAACTTCCCATTAATTTGCACAATTAAGACATTCTTTTCCTCTTAGCTCTCATAATAATCAGCTACTAGAACAAAATGGAGACACATATATTAATTCAATGACTTGTACTTACTGTTACTGCTAGTGTTACTGCCAATGCTGTCATTCCTAAGGGAGCTGGCAGCAACAGGAGGAAAGAAAAATGTTTTTGTGACAGCGACTCTGGAATCTAAATAGAAAATGAGTGTGTCAGCATTATGTAACTTAAAATACAGTTCCCTCTACATAAGACGCTGGGGTATAGGGCTATCCTGATCTGGATACAGGCCTTCTTTAAAAGAGGATTAAGCCAAATTAAAAACATATAAAGAAAGGCAATCTCTTTAACAGACAGATGTTTCACAGACTGAGCTGCTACTAAATACCTATTCTGGAAGAGCAATTTCTTTACACAATTTTTTAGGTTATGACATCAGTCTGCTTCTAGTTATTACTGGTGTAACTGTAAATGAGTATGTTGCCCTAATTAAAACAGCTAGTAGTTGTCCCTCAAGAGAGTAAAAGAAAGCAAAAAACCTCCATTCACTACAAGAATGAGAATGAACCACAGGAGCTTGAGCTGTGCTTGTAAAATTTTTAAAATCAAGTAAACATTGTCCTTTTCAGGAGAAGTGGGACAAATGCAGAGCTGATTTGACACTGCTGCAATTTACAACTAGTTTTAGTACTTTACCCTTTAGGTAGTGCAATCTTAGCCTTCTTTACTGCCTTATAAAAATTAAATAAAACATCACCAGAAGATCGGATGAAGAACAAGAGCAATGTAAAAAGAAATCCAAGTTATATTTGGGATGAAAAGAAACAGAGCAGAGTATTGTGAAGTAATTTTGGATTATATTAAGGAATGATGTCACTAGGAATGATGATACTAGTTTTACTGCCAGATAAAACTCTACTTAGAACAGAAATAAAAGTTTTGGTGTTGGTAGTCATTTTAACTGGCAATAAAAAGGATATATAGCATCAGAGATCATATCTCTGAAATCAAAGGAAAATTTATACCTACTTAGTCTCTGTTCACAGAAGGAAAAGCCATCTTACCATTCTCGGGTGTTTCTACTGTTGAAGGCAGAATGCAGTCATTCTGATTCACTGTGTCCGCAAACTCCTTATAGACCTCAATGGTACTATTAAAGTGACTAAAAAAGTCCTCAGGAATGAAGTGACCTTCTTTATAAAGATGACCATTTTCTTTTATAAAATCCTAGAGTAAAATATAGAATTCAGCTTGAAAGAAGGTGAAGAGCGGTGCTTATTTTAACATATCAACAGATGATAAAAATATGCAAAGATGAGATAAGTTCAAATTTTTAACCTGTAGAAGACCAACTTTACTGTATACAATCTTAATAAAACATGCAAACACTCTGAGCTGACAACTTCAAAATAACTTTGCAAACAGAAATGAGTTATTAATCCATCATTGTAAAATTGCCACAGAAATAAATGGCTAAGAAGAAATGGACTACAGTATTCCCTCCTATGCTAAAACTTAGGAGATTTTGGTATTTGGTTTTCCTACTAACAAATTTACCTTGATTTCATGTTATTTTGTATGTCATCCATGATCCTTTTGATCTGATCACAGGAACACAACACAATCAGCGCTATTTTCATAAGAGTACAAGGAACAGAATACAATAACTAGGATATAGTACTATAGAGAAGTTGGTTGAGATCCCTGATAATGTACCTAAAAATAAAAGCAGGGCTATAAACAAGGAAGCCCAATCAATCATTGTGAGGTCTAATGGATAGTACATTACGTCAAATTAAACAAAAGATTGAGATCCATGTTAAGATCATTAATATTTTTTATCCCTGTTTTCTTTTTACCTGGCTTTCATAATAGCTATTTCTTATGCCAGTTCTTCAGATTTGGCCTGGCATTCCTTTTTGCTCCCAATAAGCACTGGTAAGCATATGGGTTAAAAGTGTACCAAGAAAAACTTCCTAGGACTTGGTCTCCAAATTATTTTCTTTTTAATACTGCAATTCCTCTGTGAGTACAAACACAGATAGCTGTTTCTCTGAATTACAGGATGTTTCCTTCTTTCTTCATTCTCTGTCTTAGAAATTAAATCCTTCTTTCAAGACAACTCACTGAGTGTCAGTGCCTTGACTCATCATGACAAGAATTAAAAAAAAAAAACACAGATATGCTGAAGACTGGACAGAATTCATTTTGAAGTGGAAGGCTAGGGAATATCTTATCACAGAATCACATCTCAGAAATATAATGCTAATATATTAAGCTAAGGTTACTGGCTTTTGCCACAGCAAGTGACATTGGATCTTTCTGTGCACTTTTCCATTCTGCGTGTAAAAGGGAACAACTTCCAGCTCTGTAAGCACCCTGAAACTGCCTGATAAAAATAAATGTGTATGAGGATGAAATCTACAGAACATGGTTGTTTTTTTTTTTTCTTTTTTTTAATGGGACAAAATCTTCAAGTAAAGAACTGGTATTTAAATACTAAGAGTTTAGGTAGAGCTGGGTAGGTTTTTTTTTTCCTTTTTTTTCTGCATCATATTGTAACCCAAGAGAATCAAATATCTCTAGAGTCAGATTTCTGAAATCCTTCTAGTTACTGTTGGCATTAGGAAACAGAAGGAACTGGGGCGAGTGACATCCTCTAGTGTGCTGTGTCTTTACATACAAAAGTTCATTAAACCATAATGAAGTTGTCTGAGGCTCACACATGGTGAGCCTCATATTAAGGCTATATTAACATATACCCTTCAACTGCATCATATTTAAATTTATATTAGGAATTAGCAAGATTACTAACTTAAGCTGGATGCACAAGGAAGATTTCTGTCTGTTTGAAACAGCCCAGATTTAATGAATAATTAAGGATGACAGTTAGATTCTTGACTACTGAAATAACTCTATACAAGTCATTGTATATACTGTATATCCTTGTGAGCTATGTTCCTTCAAAACAGTAGATAGGGTAGCTAACTATCACTGCGCATCACTAAGCAAAGTTGGATTTCACAAATAAGTAACAAACAGAAATGAATAATAGCTGTAATGAAGCCTTGGACATTTTTTGTTTAATACTCACTGCTGTGCTAGAGAGAAAGTTCAAAAGCAAATATCCAGCATAAAAGTAGAAATTCTGTATTAGGAGATTACCTTATTTTTATCAAAAGCTAGACATGCCATAAGATCATTAATTATCCTTGTGAGATTATTGATGATTGAATAGTTGCTTAAAACATCAGACATATCTGAAATATCTGAAAATTTCTGGAGAAGACTATGTAGACTTCTTGAAAATTCAGGCACCATCAAATGCAACCAACAGTGATTAGGCTGTCAGGGGATAAAAATAACAGAGAGGCAGGTTAAATATCACACATGTAAAAACTGATTAAGCAACAAAATGTGCAAAGGTCAATTAGACTGCTCTTTCCAGTCTGGATTATCTTGAATTTCTCTAAATTCAAATTCATCTTCCCTAGTGTAGCCAACTTTATCAGTAGTCCTTTTGGTACAATCTCTTTTCTCTCTGATACAGACATATTTATGTTTGGTGGTTAAACACCATCCCCTCACTAAACTTTTAATCAATGTTAAGCATCAGTCTGTTGAGCCCTTGAACCTTGGGATATAAACGCTCTTCCATGTTTTCATTAACTTTTTTTGGATTGTTTGTTTTTAAATAATGATGCTTTAACAATTTTCCTCTGGACTTCCTTTAAACCCTTCTCAACTTTAATTTTATTATTATCTTATATAACTCAACTAACCCAAAAGATCCTTGACTTAAATCTTTTCTGAAGAATACTTCTGTAAACATATCATTGTGGAAATGCTTTTATCCATCTCTGAGCAATTTAGCTCAGTTAATTCTTTCTCTTCATTATTTTATCTGAATGCTATTTCTGAACATAGCTTCTAGGGATTCTACACATCACATCCTGGTATCTAGCACATCTGTGCCACTGGAATAATACTCAAATCTTTTCACTGACACTATACTGTAGTTGAAGTTTGCACAGCTGTTCATGGGATTGAAATCTGGTATTCATTTTGCTGACGTAAGTCATTAACTTATTTTACTTAGATAAGAGCAGTCAAATAAATAAAAAAGCCACCAAACCTCACTATGTCCAGAAAAACTTAACTCACTATGGTAAGCACCACAGGTTGTGTGTTTGTTAGTCATTTTTATATACCATTTGGAAATCCCTTGCCAATAAATACTGCATTTTTTGCAGTAAATGTTATGAAAAAAAATAAAGAGCAAGTAAAGATTAATATTGTAATACTATACTAAATGAAACATTAGAATTTATTTCAATTATGAAGCTATTTTTTGACTGTTTTCAGTTGTCTTGGGATAATTAAACCTTTCAAGATCTTGGCTCTGCAACACCTGACAAATATTCACCCTCAGTGCCTCCTACCCTTTGAATGACAGCATCCATGCAATCCATCAACTTCATATTCCACAGAACACTAGCAATATTTGGGTTGTCCCAACTTATTGACTAAATCTCATTTTACTCAATTTATGCAATAAATTATTTATTCAAAAAATGTATTTTCTACTGTCTACATCATGTGGCGATGAATTGGTTTCTCAGTGGCATAGCTCTTGTTCTGCCCTGATGTGCAAATGTCTTTGATGAAGAAGAAACACTGACACCCCTCAAGACTATTTGGCTTCCAGAATTAATGTAAGTTAATCTAAGCACATTCTTTGGCTCCACCTTAACTTTCACTGATGTGTTTAACTCTCTCACTTGCCCTCCAGCAAATGGAAATTTAGTATCATCTCCTTTGCTAACTATTTCAGCAATAACTCGAAAAAATGTAAAACCAAATGTGAAGTGGATGACATTTGGCTTGGTTCTCTGCTCCCCATTTTTTCCTAAGGCACAGGAGGGGAGAAGGGCAGGGAAAGCCCGTACTCCATTGTAGCAACATGTGCTGTATTATACTGCATTGCCCTAACAAGGCAGGCAATGAATCCTCTGCTTTGGTGTAGGTTTGGCAGTAGAGTCTCAGTGCTTCTCTGAACTGCAAGCCCGGAAATCCTTTTTCTCCAAGGTTTTAAGGATGCGTGTTCTACTAAGGCACGGATTAGCAAAAGCTTGCTGCTTGTCTAGTGTGCAGTAGGAGCATTTGGTGATTTCAGCAGGGATTCTACTTTGCTGCTCCTGCAATTTAGCATGTGCGTGGGAGTCTCTTCTGACTGAACTGTTCTGACCTACAAAGCTGAACACATTAGCTTTAAGTTTCCCGTTCAGCAATGTCAAGCTGTGCGCCTTCTTGCTTTCTCAGTACCTACTAAACATAGGGATGGAAACTATGTAAAAACTAGCAAATGTTTGTCAAGGAGAAATGAAAGTTCACCTCTGCTCTGTGCAAATTTTGTGTAAAATTTGACTGAAATTTACATCTGTGGGTACTTACATGCCTGACTTGCCTGTTTTCCCAAGTAATCCTCATTTAACCTTTCCATTCTGCATCCATCTAAAAATTTACAGTTTATCTCCCCATTAGAGTGCACCCCATGCTGCTGTCATTTTTGCCTTTTAACCTTCAGGTTAACCAACACAGTTCACTCTTAATCTACTTTTAAAGCCACTCAGATGCCTTGAGCTAGTGCATAATGCAACAACCCTTCTGTTTAATGGATTGGGTCAGTCTGTTCCTGTTACATGCACTACACTGGCTTTCCATCTGCTTGGGATTCACTCCATCTTTCTACCTTTAGTCACCTACAACTGAGTCTTGCTAATTTGGATAGATTTCCCACTTTGTGCACACCCTGAAGATTGAAATCTATCAAAAAAAAAATCTACAGAGCTCTATTTTCATCCTTTTAGAAGTGAATAAAGAGCATTCACCTTATGCAAAGGCACAGGCTTCTTAGCTTGTAGGGATTTTTTAGAAGTCAGCGCAAAACCTAGTTGTTCAGTCAGCCTTTTCTGTGGTATACACAACCTGAAATCCCCAGAGAGTAATTTGGCAAAGTGGGATACGAATACCACTGAATGCTTCCTCCTGAGAAGGCATGTGGCCAAGAGCTGCACCTTCCATCACCACTATTGAACGTGGCGTACAAGCAAAGCAAATTTGGAAATCTCCGCTCTCAGCTTCTCATCTTGCTCTTTAATTCTTGGCTGCCCATTGTAAATGTAAACTCGATCTGAGTTTCTGGGTATGATGCAGCAAGATGACATTGCATTTAGACTATAGAAAAAGAAACTATAGTGGAAGCCAAAACTGAGCCACAGAGCAAGGTAAGAGTTAAGCAGCAGGAACGATCATGAGTCCATTGCTCAGGCAGGCTCCCTGGTCTTCTTCATCTGAAGTGTAAACATTCCCCAAGAGAGCAGCAGAGACATCGGTCCTGACAAACTCCTGCCCTTGCCTGCCGGCGTGCCTCACTGATCCAGGAGGCTGAGGGAGCACGATGCAGGCTACAGCTGTACTCCACGGACCTGATCCTCATTGAGATAGAAATCACATACAGATTCATAATCACTGAATTTCTAAAAGCACTGTAGACAGAAGGCAAAGGCAGCCTGTTCTATTTACTTTTTTTTT
>JAUBNY010000534.1:4057732-4093978 GCA_032275445.1 Crypturellus soui | reverse complement strand
GATTCTCCAATGTCAAGGGGGAATACTGATAGAAATGCTAGAATGTATTTTTATATGTATACTAATATAAGTCTGATTTTCATAACAACAGCTTTATACATATATATACACACAACTTTTACATGTACTGGATAATTTCTAAGTATTGACATATGTGTACAATGATTCAGTTTATATACTTAACCCGGATGATACAATATCATCCACTTGTATTGATGTCAGTATAGATCAATGGCATATTGTATACTGTTTATGGCGTATACTGTTTAGCGTAATTTATACTTTCACCTTTTTTTCTTTTTCTCCTGTTTTTTTTTTCAGCATATACCACAACTAAGAAAGCATTTGCAACAGAATTCCTAAAAATGTTTAAAGAAAATTCAGGACACTTTCAAAGATATTTAGCAAAAAAAAAGCAATATGCTAATATGAAGAAGTTTTTAATACAAAAATTTTGAAGAAAACATAAGACACTTACTTAAAAGTATGACTATGAATGAATTGTGGGATTACTTGGAAAGAATAATACAGAGCTTGTTTGAATGAAATAAAATAATGTCACAACTTTTCACCATGTTGACTAAAGCACAATTTGAAAGAAACTCCTTGTTCAAGTAAGCAACAATTTTCAGTTAATACGAAGAAATGATACCATAGTTTGACTTTTTTCCAGAGAAAATGCTAAAAAATTAACAAATATTCTTCCTAAAATCCTGTAAATAAAAAGATTTTAAGAGACTGCAGGAATCTCTTTGTATTTCTAATTTTAAATTATTTTGTAGAATGCCTATTCCATATAACATAACAATCATAAGAATGAGGTAAATGTTATTTAACTGTAAGTTAATAAGCCATAGAACAATGTTATGACCATTACTGGCTCCAGCAGTTTATTTTATCAGAATTAACAATGTGGTTGTACATACCAGGCTATCCATCTTCGGGACATATTTAAGGGTTATCATATAATCATTTGGGAGATTTCCAACCTACAATAAATATATAATAAAATTGTTATTATCAACCACTGAAATTTAAGATTTAATTTTGAGCACTGTATTCAACAGAAGATCTATCAAATATTCAACACACATTTTAGCTAACGTATCAGTTGCACAAGCGTATATATACTCAATTTAATATGGAACTGCACCTTGCTCAAAAGTTAAATATCTCTGTATCTCACTAACATTTCCAGAACCAAGCTGATGTTACTTAAGCTATCATCTCCCAGCAGAATTAAAGTCAATGGTGAAAGAGAAGCAATGTTCTGAGGCTATTCATTACTGCCCAAATGCCACTGTGTTTCCCTCTCTTAATGGATGTCTTAAAGTGTTTAGAACGTTTACGTGACAACTTTTATGTCACCTGTACCTGCCCCAACAGGCTTACCTGACTAAGCATTTTTCCTTCAGGTAAATTTTTTGGTAAGCATTTGAACCTAAGTAAATATTCACCTGCCCAGTGCTCAGTAATGTACTAGGTCAGAAAAAAACTTAAGTACAACTTTAATTTTGAAGCTGTGCTTCAGACTAATGATGAGCAACATAATTATCTCACAGCCGTGTCCTGAGGCAAAAGAGGGCTACCGAACATGTGAACTCAGTATGGCACTGCAGAGGTCGGAGAGTATGGGATGAGCTGAAGGGAGAATGAAGAGTGGAGCAAGGGGTCTTACTGCAATGCAAACTTCTGCAGATGGGATCTAACTCCCATGAGATGTGAGGGATCACTGGAGAATGTGCTGTGAGGGCAGAGAGGATGAGGAGGGAGACTCCTGCCATGATTTACTTTGAAGTACTTTTGAAAGTTTGACTAATATTATGGTGCTTCATGATATAACAAATCTTTGTGTATCTGTGCAAGGAAAGACTCAACTGATATTTCTCATCCTTATTTGAAAGCTATTTTGTTGAAAGATGATAAGCACATACTCCCTCCTCATGGACTAGCTCCCTTCATGAACCAGAATCTATACTTTGTTCCAACAAAGAATTTCTACTTATTTGGGTTATCATTTTGTTGTGGGTGCTTTTGATTTTGCTGCTATAGCAACTAGCACAGTGGGGTTTTTTTCTGTGCACTTTTTAGGTAATATTTTGTTTGATAAAACAGAATGTTTTACCTTTTAATTTAAAACTAATTTCAGTTAAAAATTAAAACAGCAATTTCAAAATATTAAGGTTCTAGAATTGTTCAAGGATAATACTTACATACAATAAGCCACTAGTGAATTCCAAACATGCTTGTATTTACAATGTAGGCTGAGCCATGATGTTTCAGTTCAATGACCTCAAGCTTTGTTCTTATAGCATTAGAAAACAAGTTTTATACAAGTGATCTTGACATATGCTGATCGGTAGATCGTGGGGTTTTTTTTTAACTTTTATACCTACATATACTCCAGGTAGAGGTTGCAAAAGTGTCACTAAATCCTCTGTATCAATTTCTATTTGCCTGCACCTGCTTTGGGGGGTGGTTCTGATTCAAGATATTACACATACTGAATATTCCTGCAATACATTTGTTCCTTCTTTAAAGCATCGCTGAAGCTGTACTTTTATTTCCTTTGAAAATCGGCTGATTTATGTTGAACCCCAATCTACAGTTTTTCTCATTTTTTCCCTTCTCAAAAAACACCCTTCCATACAGCACATTAATAGGTAATATAGTTTCTTTTCCAGCTTCCTTTGTGTGCCTAGGGAGATAAGATTAGCAGCACTTCAAGCAGGAAAGAGTGAAGATGTTACTGCAGGTGCAAAGTTTCCCATACTTGCTCCACAGGGATTCAGTACTTAGCAATGTCAGCAAAAGTACATTTCTTTAAGAAAGGTCACTGGAAGATTAAATTTGTTCCAAATCAGCGAACACTACAAGAACTGAGATGCATTATGTATACAATCTACTTTACTGGCATCAGTGCCTGTCAAGCACTTTTCAAGCACAGTTAAAAAAATCTAAGTGCCTAAGAGCTCTTAGAGCTCTCAAAGAAAGCTGGAGATAACAGCTCAGTCCTAGATATTTTTCTTCTTGATAGCCTGTGAATCAGAAAAGAAATCCTTGAATTTGCTATTAAAATGAAGATCACTAGAGTGACGAAACCCAACATCCTTCTCATGAAGAAACAATTTGCTAGTATCTTGATTAAATGACACGACAAATGTTCTAATGATGGTAAATGGTGTAGCTCGTTCCAAATTATGAAGTTATCCTTGTCCCACATGGACTTAGCAATAGAGGGGAAGGATTACCTCTCTCAACCTGATAGCAATGTTATTTCTACCTCAGATCAGGATACCATTAGTCTTCTTGGCCATAAGGGCACATACATTGCTGCTCTTGGTCACCTTGTCACCATGACTCCCTGGTCCTTCTTCACAGAACTGCTTTCCAGCACCTAAAGTGTACTGGTTCGTGGGGTTATTCCTCCCTAGATGCAAGATTCTGCACTTGTTGTTATTGAACTTCATGAGGTTCCCCTCTGCCCCATCCTCCAGCCTTTCAAAGTCATTGAGGTATCAGTGAGAAATATGTATGTATTAAAGCGGTACACTTGGTTTTTGTTTCCCCTCAAACAAAACTTGACATTTTGCTGAATTTTGCTGAACTACCAAGACTACAATTTATAACTAATCACTTCCTTTTTAATGCTGAAGTATCCTCATGGAGTAATGTTAATGGCCCAAAAAGAAGGATAAGCATGGCTGCATTGAGTTTTCCAACTGAGCACAAAGGCAAAGATAGATTCTCCATTTGTATGAAGTGGTAGATAACAATAACCCCCAACAGTGACAAATTTGGGTGCAAACAAAACCTGTATGACCTTCCTTATACAGCACATCAACTGATGATCTTGGAAAGCAATTTATAGAGTGAACCATGTATTGCAATTAAAATGACATAAAAAAATGCCTGCATGTGTATGGTTGTAGAAATCCTAACAGGCTCTGAGAACATCTTATTCTTTCAAGAAATGTAGAAAAGGAAATCTAGACTTATGCCTTTAAAATCTTGTAAGACATATATTAATGGCTATATTCTCAATTGTAACAAAATCTCGGACTGTGGAACACAAGATTCCTTTTGACATAAAGAAGTCTGAATATTTAATACAGTTCTGTTAACATTGTATAACCCAAATATACTTTTTTAAAATATGCTCATGATCACATAAATGAGGAGATGAAAAAGAAATGAATAACCACAAAAATAGTTGTAAGTGATGTAGAATCTATTAACTACTCTTTCATCTCAATAGAAGAACAGAAAAGATATGACCTATCTCTGCAGTCAGGTGCTTAGATATGAGAGGCTACTCTTATATGGAAATTCTCTTTATTGTGAACTGTTTTACTGTTTTGAACAGTTTAAGGATACAAACATAGATATTGACTTTTTTATACATGGAGCAAAGGTTAAGTAAGTCTTTAAAGTAAAAATTAACCATTTGCTATTGCCAGTGCTTTCTTTCTTATTGAGTCATTCTGAGTCATATCATGGAAAATATATATATATATATATACTTTACTTTTGGCTACCATTTCTACCTTGTGTCTTTCTTCCTAACTCTCTTTTCCTACTCTTGAATGCTTCCATATCTCCTATCCCTGCATCTTTGACTTTTCTTTTCCTGCCAGAAAAGTCCATCATCTCTACAAGCTACTCTATCATCTCATCTGCTAATGAAGTAGTTAATAAAATCTGCATCATTTGGCTTAAGACAACATGTTAACAAGTACCGTTCACACTTTTCACAACCATAGTGGCAGCTTATTTCCAAGATAACAACATTGGATCATTTTTATAACCTCTTCACACATTAGAGTTAGGCTCACTTAAAAATAAATATCAAATGTTATGGAGAGTGTAAAGTACACATTTACAGCAAAGATGCAATGTGAAGGTAAGGTATTTGAAACAACATATTCAAACGACTGGCCTAATTGGAAAATGTTGACTACTGCTTAGCCTTCCAATAACAAAAAGAAACATTGTTTTAAAGACGTAGATCACAGAAAACAGAAATAAGTACCTTAAATTTTGTTAACAAAATAAACTGAAATATTTAGTTGATTCCATATATGTGGCACAGTTCAGGGAAAATTCTACTTACATTCAGGTTGGATGATGATATTTAGCAAACATACACTCAAAAATTTTAATTGGTATGTTAAATTGGAGACACAATTCAATGCAGTGCCATAGCTTTCTGCTGACTTACTGTGCTGAAAAGAACAATGGAGACAGGCTTTGTTGGCAGGTACTGCAATTACAGTCTCATAATATGGAACATTTGTTCATCAAGCAGCGTGTTTCCCTCCAGACATCTTCATTAAAAGAAGAAGCTTGAATTCAAGTGATTAACAATGCAGAATACTCTCTAAATACTTGCATTCTCTATAGGCATGAAATTATACTCTTTTAAAGATCTCCCTATTATTAAGAGAAAACTCATTGTTGAATTGTTCTTTTTTTTTCAAAAAAGCATTTTATATAGCTTGCTTTCTTTATGTTGCAATATTAGGTTATGAAGACTTCAAATAAACTTAATCTTATGGAAAATACTACGTCATTTTTGTTCAGACATCAGTCTGTTTTGGTCTTAAGTTGATTAGGGCTCATTAACTTCAGTTTTACTGAAACTGCTCTTTTTGATTTTGTTTTCTATAAGTCATTAGACACCAGTGACACTAGTAAAAATCCATATTAATACCACTGAAAACAAGCTACAGCATACATCTGTTCTCAGTTTATTATTCAGTATAACACTGATTGAGCAAATGACCCACATGTTTAGGGGCAGCACGGAGTGAGTGCCTTATTTATTCTGCACTAGAAGAGGCTTAGTAGATACGCCTGGTTTACGCTCACAGAAAACGTTAGATGCAGCATGACCACCTCAAGTTGCTAGAATACAATATACTTTAACAGCAACAGCCATGTTCAAGGCACTTCTTAATATGTGAACTGCATGTCTATTTTTCTCAAAACCAAGTGCTTTGTTTGCTAAATCACTATTATTACTCTTGAATATTTACATTATGTTAGTATTTTTGCAGGACTAGGGCACCTTGTGTCTGGCTCCACATAATCATTAATGGAGTTAATCCTAGCTCTGCAATGCTTACAATAATTAAAATACAACCCCAGAAACAAATACAGGAAGATGAAGTTGAATCGAGTTACAAACAAATGAGTTTGTTTGGTAATTGTGGCACTGTTTTCTTAGCTGTATGTGAAGTGCAGTAGGGGTGAAGGGATACAAATTTATGGTGTAAGATTCTTAGCATGAGATATAAAAAGGATGAGAATCTGTCTGGAGTTTATCAGGGAGTCTCTCTCCTGTGTCCCAGGAACAGCATAACAGAAACCAAGGAAATATTTAGGATAAGCTAGGACAAGAAGGCTATGTCAAAATGTGTTAAGACAGTTCACAGACAGTGTTAGTGTTAGTAGGGCCTTTGAAGGCAAAACTAAGTAGCTTGTCATCGATAAAGAGACAAAGGAGGTACAGCTTGAAGAAGGCAAATGGAAACTCACAGAGTCAGAGCAGCAATATGAAAAAAAAACCAGCAGGGCAGAATTACAGAAATTGAGGCCAGAAAAATGCATGTCAGTGGACTGGTTTTAAAATCACTGTAAATTTGGAAGAAAGTTGAATTTGATATTTTGATGTCTATACCCTTAGGATATGTCCATATATCATGACAAATTATAAATGTAAAACTACCAGAAGTTAAAAGACTGTTTACAAATATATCAATATCCTTCCATTTTGAAAAGTCTTTCCCTTTAATTAATCCAAATATAATCACATGGTAAAATATAATCAGATGTTATCTTTGAAAGGTATAGTGCAGGTATTAGAATAAGAACAGATAGTTAACTATACCAAAATTAAACAGCCTTGCTGATAATGTCTAACCAGTACCTCAGCATGGTCTTTTCTAAGTAATACAGGTACTTCTACATCACACTGCTTTGATTTATGGAAATATTTCCTAAAGATTTATGTGGGTGAGGGGGAAGAAAAATATCACTTACAAATATAGATAAAAATAGTGACCTGTTGCTTTCAGTAGCAAACCTTTATAATGCACCCATGTTCTTATATCAGGAATTTGAACACAAATTCTTACTGAATCAATACAATTTTCATAGCATTGTTAAAAAAAAAGTAATTCTTAGTGAATCAGCACTCACAATGAATTTCTCCCTACTTCTAGGCAAATTGTCACATATGATAGTTTGTCTTAAAATTACAGTACTCAAAATTCTATTATACAGAGCTTTTTCATTTTCGATGTCAAGTTGTCATGGTGTAGCTCAAAAGGGAACAATCGACTTGTAATTCAGTCAGTTTAATTAAAAATAAGAGTTTTTGCACTTTAAGATACTACACTTTTTCTTCTCAGGTGGATGAAAATCTATGCAAATATTAACTACATATACAAAATAGGGAAAAGGACTCTGCAAAACATTCTCAAATGCACAGCCCAAACCAAACTGAATCCAAGCACCTGTTTTTTAGGCTTTATATTCTGTGCATCTGTCTTATTTCTCCAAATAAAAATATCTTCAAAACTGCTAGCTATTTTCACTCAAATTTTGCATTAGATGGAGAGATCTGTAACGTATACATGATCCTGTAAATTCTGCAGCAATTTTCTTCAGGAGAAAGATCATAATAGCATCCTCACTGAAGCTACAACAGGATGAGCTCAGCCCTACCCTGTTCTGCTCAATCTTGGCAGCAGAAGTGCAATGCAAGCTAGCCAGTCATGAAAGTTTTCCTTTCGGGCTAAGCGGCACACACACCAAACCAGTCACCAAACTCCTTCCTGCCCAGCCAGCAAGCCAGACAAAATGGGATATGAGCCTGGAAGTAAATGAAAATATTGTTCAGGTAGGCATCATTCCTAGGGAATATATAAGGGACCTAGCGATGCCGTATGTGGAACAAGAAGTGGGTATGTGAGAGAGGGTAGAAATACAGAAACAGAGGGCTGCAAGAATTGCAGTTACTGGACTAGATTGGAAGAAGACAAAGGACACTATATGGAAATTCATACATAATAATAAAAGATTTTTATAAAATTAAGGTTTTTTATTAATTTCTCACAATAGGAAAGGGTGATTGTTCAAGCTTGAAGCAAATTTTTGTCACCAGTCACCAGTATGCTCTTAAGGTTCAAACATTTGTTCTGACAATATATAATTGGTAAGAAGTTGGTGTTGACCCTGTTCCAAATAATTTCACTAACTCTCACAGGAATTCTGTTATTTTAAAGTCATGCTTTCAACATGTTTAAATCAAAGATTAATACCTTTTTTAAGAGATGTATGTAATATCACCTTGAATAAATATATTGATATTTCAGAATTATGGTTACAGGGACTAATGTTAAGCACTAAGCATTTCATAAGGACTGTAATAAACGCTCCTCCCTTCTAATAGAAATACACTATGTGCCAATTCATATAACACCCAATGAAAATAAGTTAAGAACATTTTAAGATGCACTGCCATCAAATGCAACGGACTCCAAATTAAGTGTCTGATGACATTAATTCTGGTCTTGCAACTGTTTCTCCATAACAAAGCCATAATTTTCAGCTGAACAGAATATGTAGATGCAGAAATACTTAAGTGTTCAGTATGCATTATTTCTTAAACCTTTGGTGTTAGATTCTGCACTACTGCAAGTCAGCATAATCAGACACTTAGTGGAGTTAAACGCCAAATGACTTTAAAACAAGTAGATGTAGTTGCTTAAATTAATGCAATGTTCAACTAAGTTAGACTCAAAATGTACTTACATTCATTCAGTTCTTAAAAAATATGCCAATCCTTTAGACTAAACTTCTAAGTACAACAGAACATGTAGAGAGAAAAATACAGAATATTCTATATAACCCACTCACATAAATCATTAGATGTCAGAAAGATGCCTAATATTAAATTATTTTTACATATGGCATGAATTTCCTGTAAATTTTGGGTAAAGACTTACCGTACATTTTAGTTGTGTTTGCCACCAGTCTGCTCCACAGAGACCAATAACACAAAAATAGTAACCGACATCTGGATGGTAAAAAGCATTCTGTTCCCAGAGAATATTTTAGGAAATAAAGACTTTTGAGAATTTCCAGGGAAGTCTGAAGGGAGGGAACAATATAGATCCACACACACCATTATGGTCGAGAAAGTCGTCTGTTCAAAGAACTCTGAAAGTTATTCCCAGTCTCTGCATTTAAGGATTTAATTTCACATATTTTGATTTTTTAAAATATTCTTTAGGTTCTAATGTGTATTTGCTTAGTTTCCTTAAAAATTTAAGTGCCATTAGCCACCGATCATCAAAAAATATGTGTAAATTAAAAGCTACTTACCAATTTTGCAATGTCATTCACATCATCTGTCACTGGATTCCCGCAGGAATTCTGGGCTTTGACAAGAGGATTTAGTAGGAGTAGTTGAAGACAAAAGCAAGTGATAATCCAAGTCTGTATTTATAAAAAACAAACAAAAACTAGTAAGCAATCTCCAAAAAAGAAGTACAAGAGACTATAGCAATGTTTTTCATATATGAAGTCTAGATGTCACCATACTCTTTCATCAACACGCTTTTACTGCCATAGTGCAATCTTAACAACAGACATCCAAGGAAATGCTTACTGAGCTTTGCTGGAAGAAAGCACTTTTAGAGTAACAATGAAAAGCCTAGTACTGAGCCATCAGATTATTTTTGCAGAATCCTGCTGCACCTAATTGTCTAGGTACATTTCTTCCAAGTTTAGAGGCACCAAGTAAGACTCCAACTTCACAATACTATTCATTATCACAATACAGCTAATTAAGTGCTTGCCACTCATCCAGTAAGGTAGCTGATAATTCTCCGCTTCTGATGTTATAATGGATGATAAAGTGACAGCAGACCACATGAAGATAAAAAGAAGAAAGTTCATCATCACAGCCACTACAGCTGAGTACTTCAAATGTAAAAAGAATCACAACAAGCTTCTGCCAAAACACCAAGAAGTGTGAATATAATAGTTTCTCTGAGTGACATGCCCTGGCCTATAAGAAGCAGTAGGTTGGCTTTTGACACCTCATTCCCTTCCTAAATCTTATTATGGAAGCAATGTACTGAGATTCAGGCTTCTGAGATTCAGCAAAAATACATCAAGCAACTCATTCATATGCACCTGGGCATCTCTTATGCTATGCTACCTGAACTTCCAAGCCATCTGCTCCTCGAGTCCTGCTGCATTCCCACAGAGCTCTGGGCCAAGTTTAAGCTGTATATCTTTATTTTTGGAATGCTAAAGCATCTAAGTTATGGGTAATCAAGAATTGCCTCAGGTTCTGAAACTCCTTGTGCTAGCTGAATGAAAGTGTCAGCAGGAGATGATGCTGGTGTACTTGTACTGCAAGCATGGAATTTGCCTCTGTAGGCTCCCAAGTCTTTGCAAGGGCAGGCCTAGGACTAGAATTTGTTTTTGAAGGAGCTAAGGTGCATCCTAAACATTTCTGTTCTCTGTGGGAAGGAGAAAACTCCTTTATCCTGGATTTCAAAAGGCACAGAACACTTCAACTTAAAACCAAATCAAATCAGTCAACGTATATGAAGTTGTCTAGGAAAGAGGACGAAGAAAATCAGATTCCAAAAAAGACCTGTTCATTTATCGAGAAGTGCTAAGAATGGGAACTAACTAAAAATGACAGAACAGTGACAGCCATTTTACCTGCTAAAAGAATCACACATTGGAAGGGTTGGAAGGGACATCTAGAGATCATCTAGTCCAACCCTCCTGCTCCAGCAGGGACACCCAGAGCACAGGGCACAGGGTGGCATCCAGGTGGGTTTGAAACATCTCCAGAGAAGGAGACTCCACAGCCTCTCTGGGCAGCCTGTTCCAGGGCTCTGGCACCCTCACAGGAAAGAAGTTCTGCCTCACATGGAGGCAGAACTGCCTCCGTTTCAACTTACACCCGTTACCCCTCATCCTTTCACTGCCACCACCGAGAAGAGCCTGGCCCCATCCTCCCTACAATCACCCCTCAGGTACTTGAACACGTTGATCAAATCTCCTCTCAGCCTTCTCTTCTCCAGACTAAACAGGCCCGGCTCCCTTAGTCTCCTCATACAATAGATGCTCCAGTCCCTTAATCATCTTCATGACTCTATGCTGGACCCTCTCTAGAAGCTCAATGTCCTTCTTGTCCTGGGGAGCCCAGAACTGCACCCAATACTCCAGGTGCGGCCTCACTAGAGCTGAGCAGAGGGGCAGGATCCCCTCCCTCGACCTGCTGCTCCTCCTGATGCAGCCAGGATGCCATTGGCCTTCTTGGCCACGAGGGCACATTGCTGCCTCATGGTTAACCTGTTGTCAGCCAGGACTCCCAAATCCCTCTCCGTGGAGCTGCTTTCCAGCAGGTCAACCCCTAATCTGTACTGGTGCCTGCGGTTATTCTTCCCCAGGTGCAGGACCCTGCACTTGTCCTGGTTGAACCTCATAAGGTTCCCCTCTGACCAACTCTCCATCCAGGACTCCAACCAGACTCGATCCCATTTATCACCACCCTCCGGGCTCTGCCATTCAGCCAGTCCTCAATACACTTCACAGTCCACTCAACCAGTCCACACTTCCGGAGCTTCCCTATGAGAATGTAATAGGAGACTGTGCCAAAAGTCTTGCAGAAGTCAAGGTAGACAACATCCATGGCTCTCCCATCATCCATCCAGTCACCTCATCATAGAAGGCTATCATCAGGTTCCTGCCTTTCCCTTGGTGAATCCATGCTGACTACTCCTGATCACCTTCTTCTTCCTGACATACCTAGAAATGGTCTCTAGGACGAGCTGCTCCGTCACCTTCCAGGGATGGAGGTGAGGCTGACCGGTCTGTAGTTTCTTGGGTCCTCCCTTTTGCTTTTTTTGAAGACTGGAGTGACGTTGGTTTCTTCCAGTCCTCCAGCACCTTCCCTGCCGTCCATGACCTCTCAAAAATGATGCAGAGCGGCTGAATAATGACCCCTGCCAGTTCCCTCAGCACTCCTGGGGCATCCCATCTGGACTCATAGATTTATGGCTGTCCAGTTTGTCTAAATAATCCCTAACCTAGTGCTCCTCGACCAGCAGGAAGTCCTCCTCTCTCCTGGTTCTCTCTCTTGTCTCTGGGCTATGCAGTTCATGGGGACAGGCCAAAGAAGGCATTTAGTAACTCTGCCTTCCCTGCATCCTCCGTCACCAAGGCACCCACTCCATCAGCAGTGGACCAACATTTTCCCTAGTCTTCCTCTTGTTGCTGAGGTATTTATAAAGCCTTTCCTGTTGTCCCGACATCTCTCACTAACTCTGAACCCAAAGGGGCCTTGCCCTTCCTCTTTTCATCCCTGCATTCTCTGACAATGTTCCTATATTCTTCCTATATGGCCTGGACTTTCTTCTATATTATGTATGTGCTCTTTTTCTCATTAAGAGAAAAGCTGTTGGGCTGTTACCCAACAGCTCCTTGCCTATTCACACAGGTCTCCTGCCCGCCTTGCCCAACTTCTTTCTTAAAGGATTGCACTGATCCGGAACTTGGAAGAAGTGGTGTTTGAATATTAGCCAACTCTTCTGGACTCCCTTTCCTGCCAGGATCCTTGCCCAGGGGATTCTTCCAAGGAGCTCCCTGAAGAGGTCAAAGTTAGCTCTCTTGAAGTCCAGGGTTGCAACCCTACTTTTTGTTCAGCTTCCTTCTTGCAAGATCATGAATTCCAACAACTCATGGTCACTGCAGTCAACATTTACCCCAACCTTTACATTTCCCACTAGGCTATCTCTGTTAGTATCAGGTCTAGCAGTGCCCCTCCCCTTGCTGGCTCATCAACCACCTGCATCACGAAGTTACCTGCAATGTTCTGCAGGAACCTCCTGGACTGTCTGTTCCTAGCTGTAGGATTATCCCAGCAGACATCGGGGTAGTTGAAGTCCCCGATAAGGCCCAGGGCCTGGGATCGTGAGGCATCTTGCAGTTGCCTGTGGAAGGCCTCATCCACTTCCTCTCCCTGATCAGGAGGCCTGTAGTGAACTCCCACGACAGTGTTGCCCCTGTTGGCCTGCCCTTTAATCCTCACCCACAGGCTCTCAATCCACGCTTCATTCTCCCCTATGTTGAGCTCTATACATACCACATCTCATGAAAAGATGCCCGATTCTCCTTCTTATACCTTACATTTCTTGCATGTTATATACATTTTATATTTCAAGTAAAGGTAGTTTTTTTTTTTCCCCCTGGAATATGGCTTCCTGACTGATTCAGGTCCAACTTCAGTGTGGGCTGCAGCTGGAAAAGACTATCCTCCCTTCTGCCCCTCACCTCTCTTGCATTCACCCTGGTGACCTGGTAAGATAGTTTAACTAACTGTACCCGGCAGGCAATCAAACTACTTTTTTTATTTTCTGTGCTAGTTTTCCAGCAGATACACTCAATGAATTATGAAAACAAAGAAGCAACCATACATGAAGAGAGGAGAAATACTCATTAAAGATGGCAAAAGCCACTTTTCATAGAGTTGATACTTAGTTTGGCCTAAACTGCCTACAAAACTACACCTTCAAAACCAACAGAATCATAATGGTGAGCAGACTTATGAGCAAAACAAACATTCAGCATGTAGCATGTCTTTTGAGAATGCCTCTTGCTTCAACATACTAGAAATATTAAAGTAATACATTCAACATCTAGAAATACTTTTCATCCAAAAGTTTATTGACAAATAATTATCAACAGCATATACTAGAAGTAGTAGGAAGTTAAATACTTAATGATGAAAAGAACTCATATGACACTATATCAAAAGTATCTTATGCCATACGAGGTTTTGCAGTTAGACAAACAGTGTAAGCTCTCAGGAGACATGATGAGGCCACAAGGCTCACTGTCACACTGCAGAGACGAGGCAACAGCCATGAATCTGTTCCCTGCTTCCCTACGGAGATATTAGTAGAGAGAACGAGAATGTGGGGGACCAAAGATTTCAATGTGTCTCCTGTTGGACAAACTTGGCCAAGCTATGTTTGTTGGTACTTTTGCTCCCGTGTCTTGTATATAGCAGGGACTGCTCGTCTTCTCTGAAAAGACCCTTGGGAGCTCCTGGTAAAATTGGTGTATAAAAACTCAAAGTTAATGTTAGCAATAGCTCTAACTGGTCAAAAAAATATCTCCATCTCTTCACATAAAGAAATGGCAGTTCCCTACCAGGATGTTTGCAGAGCAGTATTTTAAAGAAAATTGTTATAAAAAAGGCAGTAAAAAAATATCCCAGTAAATGAAACACATTTTTGCTTTCAGAATTAAGCAATACACTAACCATTACACTTATTAAGGCCTGTTTCTTTTTTTTTTTTTTTTTGAGAAAGAGGCTTATATCACTGATTTATTCATTCAGTTGCTCAACATTCTGTAACATGAAAAAAGATGGGGTTTGTTCAGGGACTTGTGTCAATGTCATAGGACAAAATTTGACCCAACATGTCAAATACTCAAAAAAGTCACACAATACTTTCACTAGAAAGATTTTCTAGAATATCAACTGATAAATATCAATAAAAACAGCGCCTTTTACTAGATAAAATGAGAATTCTGATGTATCTTCAGTGTTCATGCTTCTCAAATGATCTAAAAATATATCCTACACAGGAATTTTAAAATTACTACACATTTTATAATTATGCAAATCAATCAGAATACAAGACTTTTTGTCCTAGGTAACTAACAGAATTTAAAAGTATATTTATTTTAATAATTGCTATTAAAAACAAATGCTTTGTAAATTCTGAGATGATTTGAGGTTTTTCTTGCATATTTGTTCCCTATGTTATCCAACAGGAATTAAAAACCTGCAAAATGCTGCTAGTTTCAACATGTCTACTATCCGAAATCTTTTAATTATTTGTACTTACAAAATATTTATATTGCACATGCCTACTGGTACGTTGTATTTAAGGACTGTATAGATCAAAGAGCAAAGCTATTTGTGCTATTCACTAATGACCAAACCTGCTGTTTGAGCAAAACTTGAATAGACTGAATTAAATCAAGATGGAATAAAAGAGAAGCTTAAACAACAGCTTTATAAATAGAGGTTCCAGTTTTGCACTTTACTAAGCATAAATGAAATTTACCCACACAGCACTCATAACAGATTTCCATATATAATTACTTCTAAGCTAAAATTGGATCTTCAAAGATGGCCACAGGTTTTAATCACACATCATCTACTGACATTAAATTTAAAATATATGGCGTACTGGAGGCACCTGTACACCAAAGGGCATCTTCCTCCTTTTGACTCAAAAATTAGAACTACTAAATTGCTTTTGTATTTTGAAAACTCTTAAATTCTTAATATTTAAGTTGCTTTTGTGAAAAGGGCAAAACTTTAACAATTATACTAAAATGGTTAATTTGAATTAAAGATTTAAATCAACCACCTCTGATCATTTTACTAATGATTTCTATTATTGCCTATATGCCACAATCTGCCACTTCACCTAAGAGCTTTCATCGGCTTAGATCCATAGGCTTGGAATCCTTTTAAGAAGCTGTAAATCACGAGATGTTAATTTATGATACAAAATATTGACAAAGGCTGGTAAAAGACTGCTCCGGAATCTTTCATTGTGTGATATGAAAGGTACACAGTTATGCTTGTTAATGTTCAGCTAACTCCTTAAGTGGAGAACAGAAAGGGGAATACCAATATCGCTAAATAAACACTGTTGGAAAGTCTGGACATTTCCAAGCCTCTATTTTGTACTGATAACAATTCTAATCATAACTATGGAGAAATCATTAACAAACAGGAAAATCCAAACACAGGCAGCGATAATAGCTACTTAGATAAACAAGCTCCTTATTATACAATTTCTTGCATTCGTATCATATTAGCCATGGACATTTTAACTTAGAGCTTCTTAAGCAAATCATATCCAGTTAAAAACAAATAAGCCACAGCTTACTGTAGCATTAGCTGACAACACAGAACAGAATTCACCCTGGGCCAGGCTTCTCAAAATTATTTTTTATTTTTCCTAATGCTGGGACAGGAACATGTCTCAATATTAGATCCTCAGGCAATGCTGGAATACTATTTTACTGAGAAACAGCCTGTGAACCTCTGCCATGGACAATATTGGTTAGTTGGCTAGAGATAAACAATTTAATTTTCATAATTCTGTAAAAAAAAGAAAATAAAACCCAGAAAAAAATGGCTTGCCTTTTATTATACCACCAGCTGTCATCCAAAGCATATATGCACAATAATTATTTCATGTGCCTACTAAGCTACGTAGTTATTTAAGCTAAGATGGAGATGATTAAAGTCACGAAAGAATTGTTTTTAACCAATTAAGAAATCTACAATCAGCCTGGAAAAATCTTAAAGTGAAAGATGAGCATTTATATAGCATATAATCTTCCCATTCTGCAATACCTTCCTCCATGCCAACGAGTGATAGTACTAACTTTGGCATTCTAAAGGGGTGTGTCTAAATATTGCTTAAATGCTGAATACTGTATAAACCCTAAAAGTCCCTCACCCGTGCCTGCCTAGATCTGGAGGCACCAAATTATTTTGGCCACTACATTTTGAACAGGAAAGTTCCCTACATGCTTTCGGGTACCCAGGAGAAAACTTCAGTATAGTTAGAGGAAACTCTGCACAAACTCTCAGTAATGCATAGTTGAAGCATTAAAGTCCACTGTACATTCATCACTGCCCTTTAAAAGCACGGTAGTAGTCTCACTCAATATAGTAGCCTACTGCTAAGGCTCCCCACTGACAAGTGACAGACCGAGGTTAAATTTCCTCTCACCAAGGTAACTTCGACTTGTAGGAGCTGGGATCTGTTCCTACGGTAATTATCTCATAATTACACCGAGAGGTAATTCCCCACCTATGTCAGCTTCCTAGTCAGAAGGGGCAAAACAGGGGAATTCATGCTTCTTATAGTAAAGAATGTGTACGCATTTTATACTGGTGAGCTATTACTAGAAAAAAAAAGAAACATTTATTACACAGGCATCAGAACGTTTATGTGTATGCTAGTCTTGCACATGCTCCTCCATCTGGGTACCCTAACTTTTGGGAAGATCCCCAGACGCCATGTGGGTTTTCTTGAACAACCTTTTGGCAGTTCATTGACCAAAAAAAGAGTCAAACTTCAGCTAAGTGAATCACCCTGCTGGAGTGAGATACCTAAGCATTCCTGGATCACACCCTAAATGCTTTTTTACAATTATAAAAAGCAATGCCTGCTTCCTAGTGACTGATACTAATTCTAATGTTTTTAACAATGATAAGTAGTAGGGCAAAAGATGATAAAAGCAATCACAATTCATCAGGATGTAGTGTGCTTTTTTTAGATTCTGATTTAAATACAGAGACTACAGAAATTCTACTCTTTTCAGTTTAAGTCTCAAGCCCAAGTTCTGGGCATTAAATATTTAAACACATATTAGTTATTTATAAAACATACAATACTCTTTTATCTAATTCTGTATAAAATATATAAAACACTTAACACCAACATACTTCATGGGGAAATGGGAGAGGGATTTGTTACAAACGTAACCAGGAAAGCATTGTGCCCTACATTCAAATATGAGTTTAATGGGCTACCTTCTTTCACAGCTTTATGTAACACTCTTTGATTTTGCATGAATTTGCTAACCATAAAACCTCTTCCCCCTAAACTTCCCATGTTCGCTTGTTTTCATATGAATGACCTCTGCAGGGCCTAGTGGCAACCAAGAGGAACAGGATTTTTCAGGCCATTATCCATTTGGTGCAGGGGGAAGTTTGCTTTAGCCCACCTAGTACATGTAATAGGGAAAAAACATTGCCATAGTCTGATAGTTACACGCCTTGCTCCTTTACACCAAATCATAAATTACTCAAGTCATTGGAAAAAAACAGTCCCAAACCTGCTGAACATTAATAAAGAGTTACTTTTTTTCACTGTGTCATATCTTCATCTAAAGGGAGACCATTCTCTAGTTCTGCAAAGCTCATCTTTTTCCTGAGACAGGTATATTTAAGATACATGGTCTTAATGTGCTAGGAATTAATCACAATATTCTTCCCCACTGCCCGCCTTGTAGAAAAAATACAAAGCTTGTTATACTTCATGCCAGCTCATTTCATGCCATCTCAGTGCTACTCTGTTCTTTCCGGTTCTCCTTGACAGATGCAGAAGCAGCAGGTTGTACCAACGCATAGGTTATTGTTGCACTTTAGCAATAAGTACACTCAGTCTGTGTGTCTCGAATGAAACTAAAATGGACACCATAAGCACAAGGAAGTGTAAGCTGATAACAGAAACTGCTTTGCAAATCAAGATAATACAGCTATTTTATAATTACAGTCAGTAGTCTACAAAACAGTGTTTTTTAACATGTAAATTAATGTATTTATTTGCCAGCCCTGTAAGGATACTAATGTAAAAGATTTGACTGCCCTCTTTAAAAAATATTACTTGCTCCATAACAAATTTTGTCCATGCTACAATCTTGCCTGACAGTCATGCATTCAGGCAGTTTCCTTCTATCCTAAATCTACCCTGGATGACAGCCATTTAGTTTAGTTCCCAAACACTGGAAGTGAAATTACCAAGAGATAAGTAATTATAGAAGGATGTTGTCTCTGGAGCCTATGCAAACAGTGCCCATTTAAATATTTACTGATGCTCACCCATCTGATGGCATTTCAGATCTGTCAAGAACTAGGATTTCTACAGAGAAGAAGAGTTTAAATTGGAAGAAAGGACAAAGATAAAAACATACTTTGTAAAAAATCTTCCTGCTTCCTACAGAATCGTTCAGAGGTCATACAACTAACACAATCTTTCAAGGCCATAGATATTGGAAGAGATCTTTTTTCTTTTTTCTTGTTTAAGTCTTTCTGAAGTTCCATTACAATCATCTAAGAATGAATTTTACATTTTTATATCCCACTAAAATGTGATGAAGACTGTCATTTATTTGTTTCATTAAGAAAGACTCTGAGATTCAAAATACTTACAAAATCTAAATACAAATAGGCAGAAGACCAGACTTCAGCTGACTCAACAAAACCTCCCACAAACTCCAAAGGGGAAGTTGTTGGGTTATTTATTTATTTATTTATTTTTCTTCCCTGGGAACTTATGAAAGATTCTTCCAGCATGAAGCCAAAGGCAGTTTTAAGTAATCTAAAGAGGAAGGCAAAGTAATACACAAGATTAGCTTAACAGGGAAGACCAGATTCTCACACTATATGGAAGCAGATGATCTGACTTCCTCAGGGAATGAAAGATACTCTCTTAAGCATGATTCTTAGTAAAAGATTTCAGATGTTTCTGCTTGTTTGCCAAGTTTGTGCAAAAAATCCACTACCTTGAACATGGTTTTGAATCACGTTTTTTCATCTTTGAAAATTTATTCAAGGCCATCTTTTTTAATCTTAGCCCTTCAGGCACCAGTAAAGCAAATGGAAGAAAAGTTCTTATATAAACTCAGTACCAGATCTTTAATTTTTATAATGTACTAGAAATTAGATGGATTATAGGTTGAGAGAAATACTGCGTTGACAAAATATAAAAAATAAGATCAGCTTAAACATCACCTATTCTGATACTTGCCATACAGTAATGCTTATGTAAATGATGAAATGTGTCTATCCTTTCTAGTATTTCCTTGGTAGTATGAAGCGAAGAAGGTTAAATTTATTAATCTTTTTCATGTCTTACATAAATTTTGTGAGATAGAAATTGTATTATAAATCTAAACAGTTTTCAGATCATGACTGAGCTTGTGGGAAAAGAACAGCAGGAAGAAGAATATCACAAAATTACAAGGTTTTACAGTTTTTTCTTTTTGTCATTCCTTTTATATTTTCTTGCATAAGTAGAAGATGATTTTTGATATATAAATCACAGATTTGTCAGCCTGGCCTTAAACCTCAGAAATACACCTCTTTGTTTCTGAACTCCGATTTTCTTTTCTTATATCCCTGATAGATCCTCTGTCTTTATAGAGATACGCATTCCCAGCTGATTTGTTTGACCTAATCAATAAGAAATCTTAGATAGACAAGTCATTAAGAAAATGTAAATACTCTTTGCAGACTAAAACTGTGCACTAATGCAACTGAGACCATATTTTATCACGTAACTAAACGGTATTACTTCTTTACAATTACAGATGTATATAGATGTGATTATAGACACGATTATAGACATATTATAGAAGTGATTACAGAACACTTTGGTCTCTCAAATCTGTCAACACCAAGATAAGCTTTGAAAACAACTGAAAAATGATATTTTGTCACATCAACACTGTACTGTGCATACAGGATCATAAGACTAGAAGTTTCCTGGGTGACTAGCAGTTTTTATAGATACTGTTTACATTAGTAATCTTCAAAGTGAGAAACACTTTGTATAAATAATGAGATTGCATCATGCTAAATATCATGGAGTTGAACTTTCTTTGCAGTCCCACTGTCCTAGTGATGATCTCATGAGCAACATAAGGCAAAAGGCTGAAAGAAAGGCTCTAATACCATCTACTACCATGGCAGATGGTATTTCCTAGTAATCTGAATTCCAGAACTAATAAACAGGAATAGGTCTAGGCAGTTTTCCTGAACAGGCAATCAAAAAACTCGGGCTCCTGGAGCATAGGTCTTTTGACCTACCTTAGCTGGTTAGCCACACTAAATACTGCTTCCATGCTAGAGGCAGCTTATCTTTGTAATAGGACTATAAAACCAAATAAAAAGTCTGGAGTGGCAAAGTAGGAGCGGAAGAACTAATAAAATTATCTTGGGAAGTAGTTCTAGATCTTCATTGTTCTGATGGTTAAAAACCTTTTCCAAATTGTCCTGTGTAACTGTATCAATGACAACTTCAGTCACCGTGTTCTCTTGACAGCCCTGTTCTATTGCTCACATTGTCCGATTCCATTTCTGGAGTCTCTTCCTTTGACGTATTTATGGATATCCATTCTCCCACCTCCGAGTCTACATTATGCCTGACAAGTCCATATAACCTCCAGTACTACATGACAAAGCAGCAATAAAAAAAAACAAAGACTCATGGAAAATAAACAAAACATCCCTTTCCTCGTATCTTCCTCCAGTAAATAGCTTTACTTATTTACTCTCTATAATACCTTAGTTTCAGAGGCTGTCCTCCAGTGAATGTAAACAGAGGATTACTCCATTTTCTACTAAGTATTGTTACTGCAATTTCAATGGATGTAGTATGCAACCAGGTGATTATTTATGAAGCCAAGAGGAACTAGTAACTTAAAATTATTCCTGACTAGTCAGAACAACTTCTCCCATTGATAAATAACAGCTGACATAAAAGGTATTCACAATTTACGCACACAAAAGCTGGCTCTCTGGATATATTCCAGATAGTAGCACTTGCATCAACTTAAAAATGTTTGAAACAGGGAATTTCTACGCACCAGAACCAAGAAGTTTTTACTTTGATTCCCCAAAGCCTCAGTTGGTAACTTTTGAGATTGTAACATAACATCTGTTCTTCTCTGGTAAAATACTGGTGATAAAACCGATTGAACACTTAGAAAAGATTAAAAAAAAAAAAGAAAATCAGAAGCTTGACCAAAGTTGTAGCCGAAGTTTTCAATAGCAAGTGTAACGCTGATAAAAGGAGGTTGTTTGGCTTTTCATGCAGTTTAAAGCTTGGTTCTTTGGAGGAATACTTAAAAGGTATTTTAGCTTCCCTCCTGTAACCAGTGATGACACTTACAATTTTAAAAATAGGTCAGTATATAAAAGTCTCAACATACTCTTTCAGATTCAAAAAATGTTTTTTAAAACAACTCTAAACCTATATGATTACCTTGGTGCATTACCTTGGGCTGAAAAGCATTCTTCAAACAATATTCCACTGCAGGATGATAAAGTGTCTTTATAAAACTCATGGGTGAGGTCATGTGATTCCATAATGTAATTTAGTTCCCACTAATTCCATCTTTAACTTCACCATGAATTTACTAATGGCTTTTTATGATGCTCATGATGCTCATGGTTTAGAAATGTGAGTTTTATACAATTAACACAGTATTATATAACTGTCTTCCTTACAAAAAAATGTATGCTAGTTTAGCAGAATATCTACTGTTTGACAGATAAGAATATGAAAAGGAAAATACAGTGTTAGAACACCTAGTTTTGTTAGAATCCGTTTTGAGTTTGAGTACAAATAAATAACCTCTTATAGCCCATGTTGTATTTTCACCAAATCACTTGTTGCCCAGTAACCAGTTAGCTACTTAACCCTATAAGCAGCCACAGCAGATGTTTTAACCATCATCAATAAGCTTCTGGAAGACAAGTTTACAGAGAAAAAGCTTCAGACCACCTACAGCAAAGGAAATTAAAACTGCATTCTAAAACGCAAAAGAATTGAGAAGAATGAAAGCTAAATGACTTGACTTTGATGCTTGTGTTGAAAGATGCATGAAGTTGCAGGAAATAGTCTGAGGCTTTTGAGCACGTTGACGTTGTCACAATAACAATCTTCCTGTATGTTCATTTAGACATTTAGTAGTTAGTTTAACCAGAAGGTCTGTCAGAATACTGCATTTGGAAATGTATGAATTTGTTTATCATTCAAAAACTTGGAGCCTATGATTCCACAGATGTCAAAAACCAAAGGAAGACCGGGAGAAATGACACTGTCAGGTTTACATTCTCATAACCTGTTTTAATTTATTCATTTTCAGTATTTCACTGGGTCTTGATTTTGTTGTTCTTATCACTGTAACTGACATCTTAAGTTCTCGACATCTTAAGTTCTCGGTTTGCACCAAGAACTATTTGTAAGATTCATGTACGTTTATCTCAACTGTTCCCAATAAAAGAGTAAAATCTTATTTGAAATAGTTTTCTGGTGGAGAAAAAAAAAGTTTTAATTTAAGATCTTGATTTCAACTCAGTTCTCAATTATTTGCATTTTAAAGCTACCTAGTAAATAATTTTACTTAAAAAAATTCTAAGTTTTTAGACAGTATTTAGCTTCCTGTACATTTAAAACAGATACATTCTTACACAGTCAAAACATAGAGAACAACTCACCTTTAAAGTAAAAAACTGTGCAAAAATTACAGTCTTATAATCATACTTTTACTAAAAGATATATGTAGTACATACATCTTCTTAACGTATGCTTCTTAATGAAGCGCAAATTCAGAGCAAGTAAGTATTAAGAGCAAATAAGTATTTTATCAATGTTTGCCTTCAAAAAGTATGAGAACAAACAATTTTTATCTAAAGTGTTACACTGATGGATGAGGTTCATGTCAGAGGCCTTCACGTTAAAATATATGTGACTGAAGAAAATCCAGGCACTGAATTTTTAATTTTCAAAATGCTTAAGTATGCTCATAACACAATACAAGTGCTGGACATAAGCCATTTACTTTGGCTAGCTGGAATTACCAATACATTATGGCATGTCTTAAAGCAATTAATTTGATATTTCAGCAAGAAAAAGGCAATTACACTTTTTCAAGTTCTCAATCTAAATTGAAAACACTTCTGCATGCCGAAAATATTTGTGATTGTTATTCAAGTTGCATATCTTTTCATTGCAGAAAATGAAGAACATCTTTTTTGAAGTAGTTTACCAAAATGTATCATGACATTGCTAATTTTAAAAGTTCTTTCTGAAATTACTTTCCTGAGTCATATTATTTATTTTTAAAGAAAGGAAATGTCCAGAGCAGCCATTTTAGGAATCTGAAGCACTATATAAAGACCAGAAAAAAAAAAGTAAGTTGAAGATGACAAAAAACTAGTGGAAGAGAGGCAACACTTTCAAAATGTTTCCTTCAACATAAAAATCTACTTACTGTATTAGCGTAAAATATATATATTTCATTAGAAACATACATATTTTGGATTCTTGTGCATTCCTAAAGGGGGAGGATGCTTTTAAGCGATTTTTCCTGCTAACGTTGATGTGCTGTATACAAGTGTCTTCTAGGGATGTTGTTCCATGGAAACTTCACTGTCTTTGAAAAAAGTAGACATGTCAGCATTTCATAAAGTTTTGGGAGCTCTAACAATTCATATCCTCATTTTAAAAGAAAGATCTTTCTCATTTGTCATGACTTTAATATATAATTGGAGCTCAATTACAATATATTTAAAAGACTTTTCTTTGTCTCACTATTAAATACTAAATTGTTACAGATGGTAGTTTTGGCAGATGATTGTATATAAAACTGAGTTTATAATTAGGCCAAATTTGACTTGTGCAATTAAGGCAGTGAAGATTTGGAAAGCAAAAAGTGCTAGACCCAAACAAGATCAGTTTGGTGGACACAAAAATATGAAAGAAAATTGATTTCTCACAGTTAACAAATACATTGATCATATGAGAAACTTACTTATTTCTAAATGTATGAATTAAAAGAAAAGCAGGGTTTCATGGTCAAAGTATACACTAAAGTATTACTTTTCGCCTGCATATGTCTATAATTCTTTTTATTCTTCGTCTAAAGTAATGAGATGGCTTGAACCAATCCAACAGCTCAGTGCTGCTGAAAGAGGCCTCTCAGTGACTCCTTTTCTGCAGCTTCCCTCACTCTGGTATTTATTTGACCCCTCTGCATGTCAGTAAATTCATAGACAGTGACTAGCCAATTCAATTAAGAGAAAGCAAACTAATCCCTGAGGAATGAGGGGAGGACAGAAAGAGATGTAGAAGGATAAGAAGACTGGGACTACTTTTGGTGGCAGCAACCTTTTCTACTGTCTCTGCCATTTGTCAGCTTGTATTTGAAGCTGTGCTATAAATAGTGTCAACAGGGTTTCCAGATTGATCGCTGTGTTTGCAGGTAGCATTGCCTGCTTTTGCATCTAGTGGCTTTCAGTTGTGTTAAGTATTTCCTTTCTCTTGTACTGTAGTGAGGAAAGATCAGTGATATCCAGTAACCATTCTCTCCTCTACTTTTTATATATTTCTCTTCCTACACCTCTCTGGGGTTTCTTGCCCCAGCTTTCAATCCACTTTCCGTATGTTGTTTTCTTGTAAATTTTTTGCTTATCTTAGGACTAAAATTTCTGTTACATTCTTCTCACTATGGCTGACTATCACCACCATAAAAGTGTTTTACTTTTAAAAAAAAATTATTCCGTTTCTGCAGCACCTTAGTATGTTGGCTGATTTGTTTTATTGGATGTGCAATATAGATATTTTTCACCTATTTTCCATTACTTAGGATAGTTACATTAAAAAAGAGCTTGCAAAGAATTTTTACTAATAATGACAACTACCATTATTAATGTAGTTACAATTAGTTCAAAATATTCCTTCCAAAATGCATCTCCTTGCACTTTAGTATAACGAACTTCACTTGCCATCACGCCATCTGTTCCCTTATCTTCAATAAACCTTTACAAAGTTCCTCAGAATCTCTTTTAGTTTCAATTAACCTGAGTAATTTATGTAGCCTGCACATGTTGCCATCAATCTGTGAACCTTCTTTCCAGATTGAACCACATGAGGTTGCTGACACTTAGAGCGCATTACCTCCTAAGTTTTTGCTACGTTACAAATTAACCATTTATATGTACGTATTGCTTTCCGTCATGAAGATATATTCTTTTTCTCAAGTTGTTATGATACAGGGGATATAGAAGGGGACTTAGTTTTCTTTTTGAAAAATCTAAACAAGGAGATTCAGGATTTCTCTTTACTCACGCATTTTTTACACATGAAAAATTCTAGTACATTAGAAGTATTATTTCTTCTATAGGAGGTTTGTTTTTATTCCTTTCAGAGAGCTCTAATGTAGCGTTCCCACCTTCTTTGTACTGATTTATAAATACAGCAAGTTGTATTTACAAGAAAATAATAGAGACAAGGCGTACTTTGATTTTAGTAAGGAACTGATAATAGAATTTATGATCCTCACAAAACAGCTCTTTGATGAATATCTATTTTTAATGGCAGTTTTCACATGGCCTACTTATGAAAAACACAGTTGTAAATACTGAATTTACTTCTAGAAAATTTGCTCAGAGGTATGCATTGGGACAACTGGAAAGAGCCACAGTTTTCAGTATGGAAGCTATTGCTTTGATACATGTACTACAACATCCTTGTTATAGATGTGCAGATACAAAAACTTATTATGAAAATATATACATGATATAATATGACTTCCTAGATGACTTCTTATGTAATTCTCTTAAGTTTCCCAGAACTGCTGTAATTAAAGATGACATGTGAATTTGCCTGGCCTATCATGAAATTTCCTTGTCTTACATAGTAGGCCTTAAGGAAAATGCCCTGTCTTAGAGAAGATAAGTACAGCCTCCTCTCAGTGCATGCTTTTCAATGCACATACTGTAGAATTCCAACAGAACTTTTGTTAAGAATTTTCATGAGTGACACCGTTTCTCAGCAAATCTGCTGTGGTGGTATTTGTCAAATTGTACAGGAAAAAAATCTTTCTAGTTTTAAATGTATGAATTGTGCAATGTTCTTGGATGCAAAGCAAGAAGGATTTGTTTCAACAGAAATAAACCAGTAATTTACAATTGGATTAACTTTACATATGTCACAAGCCATTTGTAAATGTCAACAGCATTCTGCTATGGTGTGGAATGACCAAAAGAACTAGACAATCTGGCTATTACTGGCTAATGCCCAGTAGATCACCAGAACCTCTTTGAGAGATTTTAAAAATGAGGAAGATATGAGAAAGAAAAAGAAAAGATGAGAAAGAGATGAAAGTAATGCTTATAAAGACCAGAAATTAATTCCAATGGATTAAAGACCAAATGAAAACACTGAATCAAATATTTGTAAAATGGTCATGTAGTAAAGCTATACATGAGACAGATACTGCATAAAAAAATTCTTCAATAATTACTACTGAGTGAAAAGCATTACTTCTAGAACTGGCAGACCAGTATTTCAGTGGGCACTTCACAACTGTCATAAACAATACATTACTAATATGAGTGTGATTGATAGAATTAAACACTGCACAAAGTGGTGCATTAATTGTGAGATTTAAATTTTTATGCACAGAGCAAAATGATGTAAATAGATGTTTATAAGAGGATTCATATTGGATGTGGGCCTTAAGAATGTTATGCAAAATTTAAAAAATGCACTGGACAAATTACTACAAAATATAGAAAATATTAAAAATAAATAAATCTTAGAATTGAAATATGCAAAAATAAAATTATTTTGGATGCCATATTGCTGAAAGTGATGATCCTCACCTAAATGCAACAGATGCCAGGAAAGGTGAACAGGGAAATGAAGGTACTATAGTAGTAACAAATTAATGACTTTTCTGTCTGAATGAGAGAGAGAAATTAGCAAAATGAACAACTATCTTCTCCGAAGATTTGTCTTTAGATATGAAGATAGAAAAAAAAATCCTCCAAATTCTGTCACATATATGGGAGAAAAATGTCTTCCTGCAACTGAGTCAGAAAAAAAATGATGGAAGATTACGGACACTAGCCTGCTTGACAATGACAAATCTAGTCTTACTCTAATTTTTAAAAAATAGCAAAAATATTACTTATTTTAGTAGCATGAGAAGAGGGCTTTCAGTGTCCAGTTTTATATTATTAAAGGAATAAGTGCGGAAGAAATTCATGAAAACAGACTCGGACAGGTTATGGCCATAATTTTTAAAGGGCACAGATTTAATGACTGGCAGGTAAAATCTAGGGCATATTCTTTGTCAGGGATTATAACACATAAGATCAAAGCAGTTTCAATGACAGTATTTAAACTTATTGTTTGAAAATAAGGCTTGTATTTATTTCCTTGAAAATAAGAATACATTACACATTTGAAGCATTTAGGCTTGCCTCAAATGTGTTAGTGAGCATTTTTACTATTAGAAGAGAAATGCAATCTACACGTTGCAGAACCACAGTTATTTGAAGAAAACGACATCGACTGTGAATATTGGGAGATATTTTTCCTTGTTAAAATAACCACCAGAAAGCTCTGTTTATTCAGGAACATATTTTTTAATCCAAGCGAAAGAGGGTGCCAGGTAGTGTTATACAAGCTTCCTAAATTCATTTGGCTGACTAATATTCTTATTCCTGTATGACTCAAAGTAGTTAAAAAAAAAGAAAAACAAAGAAAAACAAAAACCTAACATGATTAATTTCAAGCAAGAACTGACATCCAGATCTATAGCAATTTAAAGGCATAATAAACAGCACTGTACAGTTGTATTTTAATGCAAACCACATAATTTTTGCAAAGTCCACTTAAAAGCCAGGCTGGACCTTAGGACTTCCTTATGATAATCCACTAGCATGCTTAAATTTCAACCTCCCTAAATTTCTAAGACTTCATTTAGTGAATTATTTCCAATTTTATATAACATGTTATTAGTATGAATGCACATTTCTGATTTCTCACTGTCTTACTTCAGTCCACAATGGCAGTTACACCATAAATGTCAGTATATTGATATCCTGCCCCCATTGAATACGCAATTATGAAATGTCCATAAACTACCAGAGAATTCCAGAGAAATTTTTGATCATCATAAAATGGAGGAACAAATATCCACACTTCCCTAAACATCCTAAAACCTCTACACTTACATACACTTCTCAAAACCACGTTTTGTAACAACGAACCTTGTATGTCAGTGCAATACTATGAGTTTTCTGTACATACTGCAGCCATGCTAAGTTCATTCTTTCACCAGGAGGAACTGCTACATAGTAAATTATTGCACGATTTGCACAGGGTTCATCTTCTGTTTTAAAAGGAAACAGACTGTCATGACATGCACAGTTTAGTTTTATAGTCTGATTTATAATTCACAGAATAACATTACTTTTAAGTAATTAGAGATCACGTGCTACTAAATAAACCTATGAATGCACCCAGAGACAATGTATCATGCTCTAATCATAATGAAAGACGTATTTTGGTTGCTGCTACCAAGTGAACATCATACAGCAAAGAAAGCATTATATTCATGCTTCTGTATTCAAATAAAATGTATTTACCTTTCCGGTATCAACATACAGCCCCTTTCAAAAAGAGCGAGTTGAGTATTATTAAGCTCTTCCTCAGAAAATAAGGAATTAATTTTACCTGACATTCAATTTCCAGTTTCACAAGAAAGAACAAAAACACCCAAAGAAAAGCAATAGATCGTATCAGCAGAAATAGTTTAAAAATATCCTGAATTGGACTCAAATAAACTTTATACTGAAGAAATTCTACTGTGCTAAAATAATCACTTATCCTTCACCATATTTCTTTAATGATTAAGCATAATGTAAACTCTCACGCAGATTATGTCTCTACTATAAAGGAAATGCATGCAGCTGGCACACACTTCTCATCATGTGGTCTTCTCGGTTCAACCAGGCCATTCCCACAGCTCAGCTGTGCCCTCACTACGTACAGATTTCCAATTCTGTGTGGCACAGGCTTGTAGACCATGCTTAGGACCTTCACTGCATGTAGGTTTGGACACAAATACAAGCTGACAACCAAATAAACTCTTCATACATAAAATACAGCTGCTTCTGCACAAAGTGTATTCCTCTATACGTATCTGGAGACTAGGCTGGGATACCCAAATTCCTTCCCAACTTCCATTACATGCAAGATAAAAGGTGTTACTCAGGAGGGGAGCCACTGGAAGCCTCTCAGAACAGGCAACTCTGCCTGTAGCAGGTACACAGATTCCAGTCAAAGCAAATGCAGAATTTGGATCCTTCCGCACATTAAATAGGCTGCTTATATAACTTTAGGTACTTCTAACATAAAACTGGAGGTACTTCTAAAACCTTTTTAAGCTACAGAGAGCAAAGACAACCAGGATAAGCTTATACCTGGCCCTAACACTCAGTGAGTTGGATGGCACCAGAACCAAGAAAAGGCAGCGGCTGAAAGTTTCATTTGGGTCACTAGATGAAATTTTGAAACAGTTAATGCTACTGCACTGAAGTTAGTCACATGCAATGGCCACACTTTAAAATATCAAGTTATGCAGACAGAAGGGACTGACAGACCAACGTGTTCGAACTTTGAGACTCCTAAATCTTTCTGAATGGAAGTTCAAAGGTTGCCACAATTCACAAACTGTGAATTAGGATTTGTGGCTGGCAAGTAATCCCCCCTCCTTCCTACTTCACATGTCAAGCACACTCAAGACTTAACAAATAAGCCCAAACGTTCAGCCGATCTTAAAGTATTACTTTACCCAAAACAGTTAAAAACTCAACCTTCATGTACCTATGCAGATTTGACTCTTTAGACTCAAAGTTTACACAGATGTGACACAATGAATAATTACGTACGCAAAGCAGAGCAGCTTCAGCAAAACAGACTGGAGTGATTTAACCACTAGGAACCCAGGCTCAGGTGAATTATTAGAGATTAGCTTTTTCTAGATGGATTGAATGAATGTGGCTTGCAAACTCTGAGATAATCACTGTAAACTATACGTTCACCTTCTTGTCACAGCCTACCCTAAATCCACAAGCTCTGGTGAACATCAGTTTGGGATGAGGTCTGCAATGTGGCCCAAGAGCTGCTGACACACACACTGCCCTCTGACTTTCTGCCTCTGCTGCGCAAAATTAGTGAGAAGCCAAGAAGGGCAGGGGGAATACCAAGACACCAAGCCAGATCAGAAAGTCTCCACTGAAACACTAAGAAACACCATGTGAATGGCTATAACGCAGGCTCCAAATCACACAGGCAAGCGGAGGTAGCTCAGGAGGCCTGGCCTAAAATGATAGTGATCTTGAGGGTCATTCCTGAACCTGATCTTCACCAGCCAACAGGTTTTGCAACAGAACTGGAGCAAAAGAAAAATAACCAAATCGTTCATACTTAAAAGCCCTCTTTAACAGCAGTAAAGGGCTAGTAGGGATGGAAGCTAGGTCTGTAGTGATCTGCCTGAGATATCCTTCCAGGAGCTCCCCAAGCCCCTGACCATTTTCCATGGCTAGTACTGGACCTGTGCAAGGCAGCCCTGCACTGAACCTGCCACTACCTTGTCTCACTTCTGCTGTTGCTTTGAACGCTGATGGAATAGCCAGAGGCTCAAGACCTACCCACTTTTCAAAACCATGTGCACCAAAGCACAGTGTAAGCAGCGAGAACTGCAGAGGCCTGCTTTAGGAAATACTTGCGGGGGTATCTTTAACCTGATGCCAGAAGCATTTAGAAAAAAGCAATATTGCTGTTAAAGCCTTTTGTCTAACCTGCAGTCTGCTCCCCAAAGCAAAGGCAGAGCCAATATAAATATATATAGAGAGAGCAGAAAATTCCTAATCATATTAAAATGGTTATTCCATCTATCTACCTTGTATAGTTTAAATACTGTCTACACAAAAAGCAATCAATCTTTCACCCAGCGGTTATCCGGTAACAACAGGAAATTAGAAGATAATTTATTCCTATGATATTGTGATGTAATGTGCTCATCAGTCTGAACTCCTGAACTCATTTATTTAGACATACAGTAGGAATAATATCTTCATTAACGTATCTACTTTACCTACCTCAGGTATTATGCATGCTACTAGCTTTAATCAAATAAAATACTTAACACTATTTTGTTTTCTCTGGGCAGTTTGCAACTATAGTGTATTTTCAGTTTTCACGATCATACTAATAAATGTATGATAGTATTTAGATTTGGCAAAAACTAAAATCATTCCACAAAAAAAGCTACATTTTATGTTCTCCCAGCAGTCAGCTACTTCAGCATCAACAGTATCTGTTGTCATCAATTTTACAAGTTTAAATATGATTCAATACACAGTCCAAATAACTGTCATTCAACCAAAATAAAGAGGAGCACTTTGCCACACACCTTACATTGGTCCATCTCCCTTTTTCCACAAGTGCTCAGGAAAGCCGTGTATTTAAAGACTGACTAACCTCAGGTTTGGCATACCAAAAACCAGGGAGAGAACAAATGCTTTCGTTTTCATCTGTCAGCTCCCACACCACTCAAATGGAATTGCGTAGAGAGATTTTTCCTGCCTTGCTTCAAATAAATGGGTGTTGTGTTTACATATCGCATACTGAGCATTGCCCACCCTAAGCCAAGGGCTGTGTCTTGCCAACTCTTAACTTTTGTACAATATGGCGATTACATGAGCCAGCATACCATTAAGTTGCAAAACAAAACTTGGAGAATGGTGCTGTTAGCTTGCAGAAACTGCGTGCACCTGAACAACTGAAATGTTTTGCACTAAAGGGGAACCTACGTTTCGTCTTGGAAGCCAACTCAGGTCAGAAACAGACTGGGTAGAGGCCTCAGTCTACAAGACAAAATTAGCTGCCATAGAGCATGGACATAAAAGCTTACGGATACACCATATAAGCAGGCAAGGAAATCACCAAACACACCATATAAAAAACCTTCCCATTCCTCCACGAGTCTTCTAGATTTTCTGGGGCTTTTTTGACACTACACTTTCTTCCAAGATGTCCTTTCCAGATCCAGTACTCACAAACTGGTCTCCCATAACCAGAATCAAAACCAGAGAAAAGTAAAAAAGATCTTAGTTTGTTACTGAATGTGTACAGAACTGTAACTTTCTGGCTCCTACAGATTCTTTGTCTATCTGAGAAGCAGCAAATGCCTTTCAGGAACTCCAAATGTCTTCTAGCACCTAGTGGTCTTTTTCTTATGTAAGTGGAAGAGAATATAAGAGATCAGAGTTTACTATTTCCCAGCTCACACAAATATATCATATATATATATTACATTCCCAATTTAGCCTATCAGGATGAGATGGGAAGTGGCAATTTTTACCCTCTTTAGTTCTTTTTTTACGACTACATCCATAATAATTTACACAGAGGCTGCCACTTAGGTCACACAAATGTTCTATACATAGGACTACCTAAATAGGTCAGTTAGCTACTAGCAATGAATATACACATTCAAGGGTAAAAAGTCAAACTCAGATTCAAGACCTAATACTCAAGTTTCGAAGAGATTGTACGTATAACTCCTTGCTAAAGATAAGTGCCTTAACCACTTATCTGACAGCCTATACCACTTCTGAGTCAGCTCCATGTGTGACTTCTCTTCACAGCATATTTCTTAGTAAATAACTTAATCCTATTTATATTGTCTTCAAAATGAACAAAAAACAAGGAAGGAAAAGACCAGTAAATGTTTTTTCAAGATATACCACACTACCATCACTCATCATACTTTCTTCAAAACGTAAAAGACTGTACAGACATCAATGCTACTTTATTTGTTCTAACATTAACATGCTAAAGAATATAAACTCGCTTCCAGTAATAGTTTTAATTACTAAGTATATAAGCCTGCAAATCCTCTCATACAAGTAATCCTTCAATAAGATTAATTCATGGAAATAGTCCCACTGAAGAAGGATTTGTAAGACTGGACCCTAAATGTATAATCATAATTTTAAAGGCATTACTGCTTAAAGAAAAAGGTGTTGGCGCATTTAAAATAGGGGGTTGTATGTCCAACAAACTGCATCTAGGACTACAATAGTTGGGTAACATGTTTCTGCAGTTCCCCCAATTGACTGACTAGTCTCCAAGTCAGCAAGACGCTGCCTTCTCTTTCCAGCATTTCAGTGGCACTGAAGTATGACTCAGCTATTCCCTCAGCTGCACTAGTTATATATTATCCTTGTGTAACACCAACACAAACATCATTCATTGTTTGAGGTATGAACGATACAACTATTACACATACTTTAGAGGCTTATCAAGGTAGTGGTTCTCACTTCCTCTACTATGTGTAGTTCTTATTATGATTCATCTTAATTCTTATTACAATTCATATTTCAAGCTTTCCTAGCTTTCCAATCCTATTTTTTCCTCTGTGCCAATTATCAGTTGATGTGAGAAGCAGTTACAGAGGAACACAAAGACTAAAATTTACTTTAATGCACGAAGTACCACAATATGCTTACATTCTCCCCTTCTTCTATACTCATCACTTGCTTTCTTTGCGCATAGGTCTTCATGGTTTAGTGAAGAGTCCTCCCTAATGTTTCATCTGCTTCATTCTCTTTGGAATGACTAATGTTTTGGTATCACATTTGTTTGCTAATCCTTAAAATGAAGGAAAAACAATTTGGAAAGCTATGAGTCTGTCTCCGTCTTCCAAAGGCAGGAAGCGTAACTACTTGAAGGCTGACAGATGCTTCGCCACCACGACAAGAAGCTGTTCCACGGGCTACAGTTTGTGATCCCTTGAGTCAAGCCATATGGTGCTGAATGCCAGGACTGCCTGTCTTTCCCAGCTTATTAGAAGAGAGGGATTATTCCTGCTTTTCTCTGAATTTGGAGAAGTTCTCTGTGGGTTTTAAAAGTTTACAGTTTGCATGAAATGAAATTAAACACTTGATCACTGGCACTTGCAAAACTGTATTTACCTCCAGAGCTGTTTTTTTTCTTGTCAGGAGACAGCCCAACATGCGTGCTGCCATGGCTAGGGTAACATCATACTGCTTTTATCCACTTCAGTTTTAAGTGAATGTATAAACGTTAACTGAGTACACAGAGATGACTCTTAGTGTGTAAGAGACCCTTCCCAATAATCTATTTAGCTTGTGTGAGCAAGATTGCATGCAACGTCCAGAACAACAGCGCTGAGGTGCAAGGCATCTTTATCACATGAAGGGGATAGGAGGGAATTGATGCTTTCAGACTTCAGAACTGTTCATTTCACATTATTCCTCACTGCATTTCAGCATCACAAAAATTAGAATTAATCAAGTTATAGCTCCTTAAGGTAAATAGGCATGTTCTCCAATGCGCTTGCCACTTGCATTTTAAATACTGCAGAAAGCAAGTGTTGCTATCCCTCTCTTTTCTCCTACTATTTAATTGTCCTAGAGACTATTTAATAGTCCAGTAGATTTCAGTAAGTTGCTATTTTAATGTACTCCACGTCTTTTCTCCGTGCTGAAGTTGGGAAGGATGGGAGGACACCTAGGAATCCCCAAGAGCAGGGAGAAGGCAAAGCCCCTACTTTGCTTCCGACCGAGAAAGGCAAGCAACAGCCCTCGGCCCTGGCACACCAGTCTTGCCACGGGGGCTCAGGCGACGGCGCTGCGGGCAGGCAGGGCGGAGGGTGCCGCCGGCACCTCGCACAGCCCAGACGTTAAACTTTCTTTCAGCACTTCCGTACGCCTCTTTTCTTTTTTTAAAATATGCCCAACTGCAACCTATAGGGGAGCTGGAGCGGGGCGAGGCGCGGCAGCGGCCGTTGGGGTCCGGGGGGCAACGGGTTTCCACGAGGGCAATTCCCGCAAGCGCCTCTCCGGAGCGCGGCGGCTGCGGCCAAGCCGCCGTCGAGCCGAGCCGCTTGCTGGAACTTTTCCATCGGCGGCGAAGTGCCAAGGATAAGACCTGACGGATTATTTATTTATTTATTTTATTTCATTAAAAAAAATAAAAAGAAAAAAGAAAAACGCACTCTCCAAAATCGCTAATAGCGGCTGCGGTTCCCCCTGGCCTCCCCGATGCCGGGGCAGGGCAGCAGCCCGCTCGGCCGCAGCCGGGGCGCGGGGCTCGGGGCGCCGCGGCCGCGCAGGTGCCCGCCCGGCTCCCCCTCGCCGCGGCCGGCGGTGCCCCGCTCTACTCACTTGTGCCTTCTTCATAAGGAACGGCAGCGCTGCAGTCCAGCCCAGCCAGCCGTGTGCAAACTCCTTTCAGCGGAACCGTAGCTCCAGCATAATGCAGCAGCCGATAGTCCACGCATTGGAGTTGCCCACGGCGAGCCCCGCTGCCTGCCGCGCTCCCGCCGCCGCCGCCGCCGCCGCCCCTCTCCCCACAGCCTGAGCGCAGGCACTGACTGGAGCCGCCGCCGGCGCCCGGACAGGTCTTTTATACCTCCGATCTGCCTCCCGCAGCGGCGGCGGCAGCGGCAGCAGCGACGGCGGCAGCCCCGGCAGGACACGCCTTTCCCGTCCCTACCGCCCGCCCTCCCGCCCTCCCTCCGTCTCCTCCTGGAGCGCTCGGGAGACGAGGCAGATCCCGCAGGGAGACGGGCGGGGAAACCCGAGTGAACTTCAGGGAAGTGCAACCTGCAACACGGCCGGCAGCCGCCCCCGCCCGCTCCCGCCGCGGCGAGCGGAGCAGGGCCGCGCCGCACCGGGCCGGGCCGGGCAGCGCCGCCCTCGTGCCG
>JAUBNY010000534.1:4043942-4057632 GCA_032275445.1 Crypturellus soui | reverse complement strand
GCCGCCCTCGTGCCGGCAGCGGCGGAGCCCTCCTGCGGGGCGGCCCCGCGGCGCCCCCTGACGGCGGGGGCGGCGGCACCCCCCCCCCCGCGCGCCCGGGCGGGTTCGTTCCCGCCCTGGGTGCGAGGGACCGTTGGCCACAGGAGCGGTCGAGGCGCGGCCGTTGGCGGCGCTTCCCTTCGGTGCTCTGTGGTGCGGCGGTGCCCTGTGGAGACCCCCGCGCAGCCCGCGCCGCTCGGAGTCAGCTGCGTGGCGGCACTGGACAAGCAGGTGCTGACTTACGTGCGGCTCTTACATGCGCGGAGCCCTCGCTGGGACGCGGCTGATGCGTGACTTCCATTTCGGTGCTGCCTCTCTGTACCTGGTTCCCGAAAATCAGGCACTGCAGCGAGTGTCTCAGTGAAAGCCGAAAAACTCTTTCTACCTGCTCCCACCACCCAAAAGTTGTGGAGCAGTGCCTCCTAATGCTTATGCAAAGGTGCTCCTGCAGAGCTTTTTTTTTTTTTTTTTTTTTTTTTTAATGCTCTTAAAATCTGCGTACTCTTGAAATAAAGTGATAGATTGGGAACTGGAAAGCAACGCTCTTGCTTCTGGCAGGGCAGTGTGCTATTGGCATTTCTGTCTGCACTGTCAGGTCTTCCTCTGAGCGGGCAGCTGGCAGGCTAATGCAGGCAGAATCTCAAGCGTGCACTAAACAGAAAGAAGAGCCGTTTGTAGGACTAACGTTTCCTGAGACAGCAATACCAGTGAGGATTAAAGATCACATTAGCACTGGGAGGAGAAAGAAGAGCCTGTCCAAATCAATGGCCATTTCCTAGGAGAAACAATGAGCTACTTCATAAGAAAAGTTGCCTAGTTTTAACCTGGATTTGCTAGTTCATGAAACTTCCAAATTCTCACAAGATTAGGGTTCTAAACAAAGTCAAGATGAGCTGTTCAAACACTGAAATGGGTTTTATGAATGGTCAAACCCATTCACCTGGGTTTTGATTTAGGGCAGATCATCTAATTGCTTTATGCTTCTGTATCCAATCCAGAAAAAAATGAGTTAATAATTGTAGTCAGTTAATAAAAATTAGAGCATCAGACAGCTGATGAATTCCTTGCAGTTTTTGCATTTCTCCATTATTACCATGCTGAATTGCCTTGGTGTTTTAGTGTTACCTTTTGAGCTTCACCAGAGCATATATATAATAACAGCAGGGGGTTGGACTAGATGATCTCTAGAAGTCCCTTCCAAGCTGTAGCATTCTGTGATTCTGTGAATAGTCTCTGCCTTAAAAGGTTATAATTTAAGCAGATGAAGAGAGCAGTGAAAGGGAGGAAGTCTGTAACAAAAAAAAAAAAAGACTACACTCACTGAAAGGTTATTTTGTGTATGTCCTAGTGGTGATCAACTGATACTGCTTCCCCAGTATGTGCATTTGGCAAATAAGGCCAGGAAATTAAAATGTTATGGCACACTTCCTCCTCAGAACAGATGACCGGTTTAGTCTCCTAAGGAGAAGGAGTGGAAAGTGTGAAAGAGAAGTCTCCCAGAGTAGTTACCTACCATATGGAAAATGTTGACTGCATTTTGAGCTTCAGCACAGTCCACCATATTGGATCACCAGTGGGAAGAAAGAAAGGGAGAGAGTAGAAGTGAGCCTTTTAAATGATTTTTTGAGTATGTCTAGTAGATGTGGCAAGTTTTAGATTGAAGTTATCTTGGTCAGAAACAGAGCCATGGGAAACACTCATAAGAGGCTCTGTGCAATCAGCTCCCATTCTTCAACAAGTTCATCTTATTTCTTCACTGTAAAAGGATTTGAAGCATGTGACTGTTTCAAGATAAGTTCATTAGTCATGCCAGGAAAGTGTGAGTGCATGCCCTGTATCTAGTTTATGGATAGCCATGTCATGCAGAGAGGTATGACTTAAGCCTCATTAAATCTCTGAACCATCCTGAACCATCATGTACCTTTTCTCTCTGTCCTTATTTTGAGTTCTTGAACCTTTTCTTCTGTGTAACCAATTTCACTATAGGTAGACTTTTGGCGGGCAATTTGAAAGTATATTACTATTGTTCCTGGCTTCAGTGTTGTTTGGGAAGTTTTTTTTTTCCTGAAATTCCAAGTGTAATAGTTTTAAAACAATTACTTATGTCCGTAACACATTAGAAAAATGTGCTTTTATTAGCTTTGGCCATTTCCAACATAGTGCAGATTGTTGACTTACCGTAAGAGAACTGGTTGGCCATGGACCGTTAGTGTGTTGGTTTCCAAAGCACAATTGCAAACCGCATTCGGTCTTTTATGGTCTACCTTGTTTGCATTTTGAAATGCTTCAGGGTGTACACAGGCTCCTTACGCAGCTCTGTGAAGACCTATTTCTTCACAGGAAAGCCACAGAAATACTACTGCTTATCCTCAAAGGATTTGATTCCACCCACTGAGCAGAATTGTCCTTCACCAGGGCACTGCTCTGCATATATGGAGATAGCAACAACTGAAGCCTAAATGAGGTCTTTCCAGTTTGGTGTGAATATAAGAGCCTCACCATCTTCTGCAGTTGAGAAAAAGCTACTAAATGCTATTTATTTTAGAGTTTAATGAATTATCTGCTGCATAAAACTCCAGCCAAATGAAAGACAAACTCACTTATGGTGTCAGTGACTTGGTTTCTGGCTGGAAGAACCAGAATTTAGCAATAAATAGAATCAGATTTGACTTCAGCTGCAGGCACTGCAGAGCTAAAAGTGTTTGGAAAAGAAGTTTTCCTATGAAAATATCTAAATTGCGAGGGCAAAAAACAATTTGTACATATCGGATATGGACCACACTATTCCCATTCTCAACTCTGTTACACTGATAAAGAAGCTAAGGGCACAAGAGCCTTGGTTGGCACCGAGCCTCAGTCTGTGCTCAGTTAATTCAGTTAACTCCTCCCTGCAGCACTTCTTAAAGATACAGAGTAATAGACACATGTTTTATTAGTTTTATTTCTGACTAGATAGAAATAATAATAAAGTTTAAATTGAAGTATATAGAGCCAAGAAACACAAAAACTGCCTTCAAACATTCTTCAGTTTTATCTACGGGAGTATGTGATTGTAGAGGAATCACTTTTCTAAAGCAAAAAAAAAAAAAAACCCTAAGATTGTGAAAGATTTTCTGAAATCATATGAATTACATTGATATTAAGGAAATAAATAATTTCTTAAGAAATCTTCCCTATCTTTTGGTACCACAAGTTTCTTTATGTGTTATTCTGTGATTGAGAAGTCATATATTTTGACTCTGCATATGTCAGAGCACAACCACAACTGAATATTAATATTTTAATATTGGATCAAAGTACTCATTTTGAATTTCTAATTTAACTTTCTTATGCTTAAGTGACCGTAGGTTCTTTTAAGCACTGTAAATCCTCTGTGCTTTATACAAATGACAGAGATAGTTATTCAGTATAATATATAATAATTAGGAAGTAAATGAATGATTCAGTCAAGACTTAGATCCATGGGGACATCTAAACTACTGAGGAACCACTTTTATTTCAACAAGCATCGTAAGGACACAGCACCCAGTTGCATTTTCTTTTCAGTCATGCAATCTAGTTTTAAAATTGAGAAAATCAGTTTTCATGTTGATAATTGGTTGTCTGTAATCCATTCTCCTTAATATTTAGAAATAGTGGCATTATTATAAGGTAAACTTACTAACTGGCAGGTTTGTTTGGCTGCCTGCTTGGGAGGGAATGCAGTATTCTAATAAAAAGAGATGCCTCTAAATAAAAAAAAAGTTTATAAAAAAAGTTAATTCAATCATTACTCGAAATGGCAGCATGAGAAATTCAGTACCTCATTATGATGGTTCTCTTAAAAAATGCACCCTGAAATCTAGTTGCAGGAAAAGTAAGCAGTGAGTCGTGGAGCATAAGAATGGAGTCAGGTAGCTTTAGAGTATTTGAAATCTACTAAAATGCCAGTGAAGGAGACTACAGCTGTGCAGTTGTGTGTGAGATTCTTTTGCCCATCAGAAGCTATATGAAGATTTGCAGGTAGACAAAGCCAGTAGGCATTGCTTTCATTGAAGAAAAGTAGGTTTTGAACATCTGACCAGCATCCTATTCAAAAATCCTGATGGCTGCAAGGAATGACAGATTTTTACTGAAGGTTAAAACTGCTTTTGTCCATTGGTTCCTTTGCGTATTTACTTTGCAGTAAAATGACATAACTATTTCCATTAAAACTTTACAGCAGGATAATCAGTGTACAAGAGAGATGCAGGGCTTCTAATAATGTTTTTTTTTGGCACTGAAGACAAGGTCAAAGTAGGAAGTTGCACTGAGGCTGCTGAAACTCTTTCAAAAACAGTAAAAATATAGTTGCAGCTGCTAAAAAATGAATGGCTATTTCCTGACTTAGATTCCTCTTTCTACTATTCATTCAATACACTGGGGTTTTAAAGCAGTCTTAGATGAGCATCTGAAGACCGCACTTGTATGAGGGAATTGTCAGTTGGCACAAGGAGAATGTAACTGGGGAAAGGTGTTGCACACAGTGTTCAATAATCTTTGACATCACCCAGTTGGCTTCTGGTGGTCTTCAGGATGCTAGTAGAAGTTAACAGAAATGAGAGGCAGCTTAAGACTGTTCTAAACTTTTTCAGACACTAAGATTCCAAGAAGGTCAGAGGACAGAAGCAATGCAAAAGGGATTTTTTAGTCATAACTCCCTTATTTTTTCACATCTGTGCCAAGAGGGGTCTGATTCATTTGGAATGGCAAGCAAAAACACTATATTTGCTTTTGAGGAATTAATTACATATGTGATCTTGAAAGTTATCCAGTTGTCTGGACCAGAGAGACCAGCTGGAATACACTGTGACTCCTCTTCTAGCATGCAATCTACACTGGCTACAGCATCACAAAACACTATAGTCCTTCTATTAAATAATAATAGTCTGTCTGCAGTATGCATATGTGCATATATATATCCACACACAATATATATATACGTTTGTGTGTGTGCGTGCATGTGTGTGTGTGTGTATATGTGTGTGTGTGTATATGTGTGTGTGTGTGTATTAATTTGCTCATATTTTTCCCTGTTTTCCACTTTAGGAGAAGAAGAAAGCAATTATGCATGACAATCACCAAGCTAGGCAATGTTTGAGGTAGGCTGATACCTAATCTTGGAGATTTACAGAGCGAGTAAAGGGTTACTACAGGACAAGACAACCACTCCTTATTAAGTCTAACATTCAGTTGTTTTCCTGTCATGATACCGGTTTGTATAGCCTAATGTATTAATTATATTATACAATCTAGGAAAAGCATGTTATGTGACTTATACAATTCTGTTTCCAAACAAAACAAAATAATATTCTTTATTATTTGTGCTCTGCTTAAGTTGTTCCTTGTTATATTCATATATTGATTCCAATAATTGAAAGGTGATAATGCATGAGAAATAAATACATCTGTTCCCAAATTTGTTTCCCACTTCTCTTGATTTGCATTAGTCAATGTCATTCTATTCACAGTAATTACAGCTCTAGAGAGTTTTACAGTAAAATGGATTCATTTGAAAACAAAAAGCTCTTTAAATGGGTTTGGATATATATATTCACTGTTTACAGGGAAAACTGAGTAAGATTTTCACTTCAGTGAAAAATTGTGAAATCAAAACTTTTGTGTAGTGCATTTAGTCTGAGGAGAGAGAGACATGTAAATTATGAGGTACAGTGGTTTCAAAATCATCACGTTTTGTTTGATGAAGTCAGATTGCATTAGGAATGTAGGAAGTAGGAACAAAAGGACCTCCTAGATTGAGTTTACTCCCCTGCTATCAAGTGAAATGCTATCATTTCATCGTTTTCATGATTTAGCCATTTCCAGTGTGAAAGGATGTACTATTCCACTATGCTATGTATGAAATACCATTCTATGGGAATGGTGTTTTTGAATTTGAATCATCTCATGGTTGGAAACCTTTTCATTTGAAGCCCAGCATATTCCTGGTTAGATTATACATGTTTGTTCTTTGGCCAAAGTTATCCTTTACCAGAAATAGATCTTTCCTGTTCTTACTATTTGATCCTTCTGCCCAACCTCCTGGCAATATGAACAATAGTAAGTAAAACAGAGATGGAATATGGTGTCAAGTACTGGCATGCATTTATGCTCTTTAATTTTTAGCACTCCATTTGGCACATTTTTGGTCCAGCCAACAAGCATTCTCCAAGGCAATGCCTGAGCTCCATTTGAGGAATAGTACATGCCAGGATCTGTTTCTAGAAGGCAAAGGGGTGACACCCAGTTCTGGGGAACACAGGGTTTAGCTGCATCATGGTAAGCCATCCTGTGCCACTTACCCCAAGGCCAGAAAATGAGTCCAGGCCAAAAGCTGTGGTTTGGAATACTGCTTGTAAGGCACTCACTAAAAGTGCTATTTGCAAATTTTATTAAAAAAAAAAAAAGAGTTTTGCAGAACAGGTGTTCAGGAAATGTGCAACCGCAGCACCTGTGCAGTAAAAGTCAACCTTAAACTAGAATTCCCTCTCTTTTGAGGTTTGGAATTATAATCAAAGCATTCTATTAATATGAAAAAAAAAGAAAAAAAAAGAAATAATGCAGAAATTACCTTCTGGTTTGTTCTTGACTAGAAGGCTACCTGCTATTGGAGCTCATAGAGAGGGTGAGGTCTCACTCCGTCAAGAGGTTGTGGTACATTGGTTAATTGTCTTCTCTTAGGCTTATGTATTCCTGTAGGGAAGCACTCAGCTGAAGATTTTAAACTGTTGTAGAAAAACCAACAAGAAGAGCAGGCAGTGAATCCTGACCCTTTGCAGGAGACCATGGACTTGCTTTACATATCCTTTTAAACATCATATTTAGAGAATGGAAAATGGGAAGGTTAGAGGAATTTTTGCTGTTTAAGAGAGCTCAGGGTGAATGGGATGTTTTAAGGACAACTATAGAGATAGAAGCCATGTCAAAACTGGATATTCCAAGCAGAATGGTACAAATTTTGAATTTAGTTTTGTGCAATAGTTGAAATTGCTCAAATTGACTGTTTACTATGTGTTTACTTGCATAAGAAAATACGGCATTAGAGGGTTTGGTTTTGGTGTTCAGTTTTATTCACATGGCAGTACTGATCTACTCCCAAGCTCTGACCTCTAACAAGATAGATAATCAAGAGCTGTGAAGATGACGTTTCTTTTATTTTTTCCCACACAGTTTTGGAAATAATCCAAAATGGGGAACAGTGACATATGTAAGTTCTGAGTCATTTCTCAGTCCAGATTCATGTGGGGTTAACAACTAGATTGCTCTTCTACTGGACATGAAAGAATTGCCACCTGTATGGTGGAAGAATGATGTATTTTCCTGTTCTTTTTTTTAATCCCTTAAGATTTTGTAAACAGCAGCGATTTTCATCTAATGTAATCAGCCTCTTAAGTCATTCACTCATTTTAAAAACTAGTTATAAGAAGGAAATATAATTCAATCTGCTTTCCTTTATGAAGTAATATGAATTTAAAGTATTGTTTTTAAAAAGACATGTTCATTTGGCAGCTACTTCCCCAGAGTTCTCAGCTGTTGTATAGTCTGCTTAATGATTCTCCTTTTCTTTCTTTCTTTCTACACCATTTTACCCTGCCATGCAGTCGTTATTATCAGCTGTTTTAAAAGGGTGATTTACCATAATTTCTCCCTTAGCCCTAGGATTACTGAATGGGTTAGCTCAGAAAATTTTAGAAGAGAACGGAGACTGAGTGAGGGATGAACGTGCAATGTGGACATTTTTAGCATCGGTTTAATTAAGTGTTTTTAAGTCATTATGCTGAATTGGGACAAACTACATGAGCTAACCCTGTATATTGTAACATATAATTACTCTTTTACTTGAAACAAACTCTTTTTTTGTTTTACAATACTTTTAGGTACCTTGTGCTCTTGAATTATTACAGAATTTAAATAGCACTTATTTTTTGTACTACTTTATTTGTCATATAACACATTTCTGCTTATTCTCTAAACTGAGAAGTCTTAATTTTTTTATGCCTTCTTTTGTGAAAATCATATCATGACTGATAAACTCCATTCTCTATGTTTTATCATAGCTTGATGATAAACCCTGTTAAAAAGAAGCTGAAGAAGACATATGTATTTTGAGAGACAGGAACTGAGCTTGTACAGAAGGGAGGAGAGAACACTTCAGACCTGTACTGGAAGCAATTTAGTTATATCTGACAGGAGCCAGCTGCTAAAAATTGCCATCAACAAGTTCTCCCCATAATGTTATTTTTTCCCTAGAAGCTTTTGCTCTCTGTAGTTGGCTGGCCCTTCCTCTGCCTCACTGAGAGATGAAGAAGTCTCCCCTTCACTGTATGTGCATTTGTACGTACAAGAGAAGGCTGAGTATCCTTGCCAACTTCTTGCCTTCTGGCCCTGCCCCTAAAATAGGTTGCTGTTCCTTTGGCAGCATGATCCTGGAACACTGCAACTGTATGATAAAACTAGTGATAAATAGGCAACTTCAAGCTACCTACTTCATTTTTTTGTAAAGCATTTACTTTCTCAACAGATTCACTCTCTTTGAAATCTAAAATGTTAAATTTATTTTGAAAAAATAGATTTATAGGTCTAGAAAATAATTATTTTCTTTAGTGTTTGTAATAACACTTTTTTAGTGAAAGGCAGGTTTGTATATAAAATGGAGGTCTTTTTATTTATTTTATTTTTAAGATTATTTTTGTATTTCAGAGGTAGATGCAGTTGTAGCTGTGGAAAAGGCAGATATGTTGCACCATTCACCCATTGCAGCAGAGAATTGAAGCATGAGACCTCTGTAAGATCTCGCATTTAATAATGAATGAAGACTGTTAGAATAAAGAGGACTTATTTAGGAAAATGGAGTGTATTTTGTGGAAGAGCTAAGAAGATCTGGGATTGCTTGGCTGGATAAACCAAAGCTAAAATATTTAGAGGTTAAGGAAATAGAATAAGCAGAAGCAGTAAGATAATGTTATTTACAATACGTAGACACAAATTGACCAAAAATCGACTCAGGCTAGAAACATGCAAAATAAATATGACTGTAATTCTCAGCATGACTGAACAGTCTTCTAAAAAGACCAATGGGAAAAAAATCATATTAAAGTAGAGTTTGACCTATATGTGAAAGGGATGATATTTTGTACTTGTAGAAGAGACTGACAGGAGACAAAGAGTTGGTGGTGAAGCATGTCTCTTGCTGTCCTGCTATAAGGAGAGTAATGGAAAAAAAAACATTATCCTAACTTTCTGATGAATGCAAGTGCATTTTAACTTAGAGGATTCTTTAATCTCTGTATTTCCTAACACATGATCATCCAAATGCGCCCCTGTACACAGGTACATGATGCCTCTACAGCAGTAAAATCCAGTTTACCAGCATTGTCATGAATCTCCTTTATAGTCTCCTGTTTTTTCTTTCAACAATAAAACTGGCCTTTTTATATGATGTTAAATGAGAAGTAGTGGGTGATATAAAGGACATAATGTCAAAGAGAATTTTCCCTAATTAGTGCAAGTTGGTGGCACACTTTCATTACTGTAAGGATCAGTAAATAAATCATAAATGATATTATCAGAAAAAAATAGTTACATAGTAAAGATAAGGTATGAATTACATAAATCAGGGACAGTCAGGAATGACTGAAAGCCATCTTTAATGAGAAAATAATACCTATAACAGACGATCGTTCAAAATATCTGTGATTCTGAAATCACACAGATTTATTATAGCAGAAATTGGTCCTTTGCTGGAAGTAGTCCAGAGCCTCAGCAATGTAAAATCCTTTATCGCTATGCTTTCCTTGTCCTGTGGCTTGTTTCAGGCTTTGGATGTTGCAGATACGTGTGCAGATACCCCCCAAAAGTTCTGCCCACTTAAGTGCACTGAGTGAATGGGAAGGGACTAGAAACAAAGAACTAAGAATGCTGTAGCAGAGTGATCCCAGCTCTGTCCCAGGGGAAAATGTTGTGAGGCAGATTTTGTAATGGGTCTCATCTCCGATTGTTTTAAAAAACTGCACTAATTGTAGTTGCAAAGCACAGTAATAAAACAGTTCACCTTCAGATTTTGGGAAAACTATTTTCATAATTATCAGATTTCCTGAGGTAAGTGCAGTGTTGAAAAAAGACTGCAAAAGAAGGTTTGAAAGCAGAATATGTTCTCTATAATAAAAAAATTCTGTAGCAAACTGCAATTTTATGTCAAGTAGTTTAGGCTCCATATTGGATTTTCTTGTATGGTGAAATAATGGAAAAATTCCTTTGAATTCATGCTTTTTTCCAGTTTACTTTTTAAGAGAAATTTAACCATACAATGATACAATATTATTGTTATATAATGTGTAAATGCATCTGTGTATTTACTTATCATTATTTTTGTGGGTGTGACATTACGTGTTAAATTCTGTCTTTGACCAGCATTATCATTTTACTCAATGGAAATATTATTAATTTATATACATAATCACATGATCAGAATTTGACCTTCTTTAGTTTTTTTTGTGTGTACAATATAATGAAGTTGTGCTGTTTCAGTGGCTGTGCTGACATTAACAGATGGTTCTGGAACACAGCAAAGATTCTTCAGCAAGATAAGATACTATAAATTTAGCTACTACAGCACTGCAAGTGACAATGCTGAGGTCTGATTTTTAAACAAAATAGCTGTGCTAATCCAATCTCCATTCAATGCGCAACGAAAGAATTCAGGGTAATTAGGAGAGACAAATGGTAACATTCACTTCTGGAATTCTGAACCTACATAAACCTCTAGTAACCACTTTAGGTTTCTTACTTGGCATAAAAGGAATTATATACAAGGGGAACTTGCATGCTAGAAGGAGGCTCCACTCTGTCTCCAGATGTACAGAACATCTACAGGATAAGTGGAAGCAGGTTTATAATAATCATACAGGGAGCTGACAACAGCCTTGTTGCCTAATACATTCCATTTTCATTTTGCATATTTCTTCCTTCTATCTCTATTAAGTATTCTAATACGCCCTCTAAGGCTGTCACAAATCAACAGTTCAGGCTAGAAAAATGTGTTTTCCTTTTTTCTCACGAAATCCTTCAAATTTGGCTAAAATAGAAACTGCTGAAAATGCAGCTTCTTTTCTGTGTCTTAAATTCCTCTGAAAAACTTTATTATTCTGCTCAAGTACTAATTGAAGAAGAGCAACCTGAGAGTAAGTCTGTTCTGCTCTGTAGATGCACATGCAGAAATGTGAATGCCCTGGTGCCTCCAGAACCCTGATTGTGGAAATGGGAAATGAGAGACAAATGGGCTTATTCTGTCTGTTCTCAAACCTCAGTGCAGCACCAGTTTCTAAACTCTGAAAAAAAGAGGAAACAGGATGGACTTAGCTTTTTGGAATGGGGATGGTTGTTCATTTTCTGTTCATTTTGTGGAGTAGAAGTTCATCTTAGCTGCTAGCTTTTCAAATGAGATCTGCAGCTCAAGTTCAAGTCCTTGTGTATGATGAAAAATGTAGTAAAGAGGTTTTCCTTGGGCATATATCATTTAATTTATAAACCATGTTCATTTGCTGTTTCCCCTGTCATCTTATGTGAAGGATAGATGTATAAAGAGATAAAATTACATGAATAACCAGTGCAGAACTAGGTGTTAATTTGGCATTTCCTCAGATTTTTAGTGCTTGCTTTTGCATCCTAAAAACATTTTAATAAAAACAGAATAGTTTTAGTATTTCACGGACCTTGAAAATGCATGTCACAGCAGCTGTGATCTCTGCAAATAGTTTGAAAAGATAACTTAACCTTTGTAATTCTAGAGGTTCCTTATATAGAGCTATATTATAAGTGTTTCTTGGGGGAGCTGAGATAATAAAAATACTTCACCCAGAACATACTTGCCCTCCCTGGGTGTGTATTTATAATATTTAATCCAATATCTAAGTATGTATCACTCACTACAAACAAAAGTAAAAAGCCTGTTAATTATCACACAGATTTATTAGTGTTTTTAAGCAGAGTAAAAACATCAGAAGAGAGGAATAACCAGAATGAGACTCTTGAGGAAGCAAAGCTACCCTCCACCTTTTTATAAGTTTTGAAACAGCAGTTTTTTTATTACATTGCATGTCACAGAGTAGGACACGATAAAGTAAATGATATAAAGGGATTAATAACCTTACATAGTTAATGTTTTTGAAACACCTCTTGAATACAAGAGTTCTATACATTCTTTGCAAATCATTTTAAAAACACTACATTTTAAGTTTTGATTTTATGCTGATATTTATGTATACCTTTATGTTTAAAGCCTTTATGTTTGATCCTGGTGTAGAAATGGCTTGAATTAAAAAAAAATGCAAAATAATAAGAATTGGAGTTTTTAGGAATTCTGTTATGGGTTTGTATTTAGGTTTCCTATATGCCAACACAGCCTTTGTGTTTAACACTTCCAAATACTTAATTAGAAGTAAAGATTACTTACATGTTGTGTATAAATCATGTTACCTCTGGGTCCTTTTTGCAGTTAAATTTTGAATTATAAATGTCTCATAAAACCAGATTTGGAATTCAGGTCTTTATCCCTATACTTCTCAACTTTTATTCATGGAGGAGGAATCCTTATATGACTATGCTTCAGGTAGAGCAGACACATAAAGTGTTTATTGTGTGGGATCCTTGAATTATGTTTACAAGTCGCTGGTACTGATATAAGTTAAATTCAATCAAATTTTACTGCAACCGAGCTATTAATTGTAAGCACTGAAATAGGTCACTGAAGGTGACTTAACCTTACAAACCTTACTTTCTGAGAACAATCATATTTTTTTTCAGAAATTCACTCTGAAAAGTGATCATCCTAACATACCAGTTGCCCATGTTTAGAAAAGAAAATGTTCTCTCATGAATATGCTTTTCAAGCTCTGCAGTGATTACAGCACAAGAGTAGAAAAAAGAGGCAGACTCAGAAATGCTTCTCCTAGACCTGCAAATGCTTGCTTGTGAAGCACAGTGAGAATGATTGAGGCTGATTTTAATAGCAAAAAAAAAATTAAGGTGCTACTCATTTTGTTCATACTAAGTCTTCCAAGATGCTTTATTCATGTGGAATTTTAAGTTAAAATACACTTACTGAAATCAGCAAATGTTATTCAGTGAAGAACTAATCAATAATTTAAGTGTTAGTTACTGTTTCCATTGAAATTTAACTTCCATAGAAGGAGGAAAAAGCTGATAACACTGACTTTGTTTCCTCATGCAATCAGGTGTATATTTCATTGATTTGACTGACCTTTGGATCAAGTGTTAAGCAACTGCTGCAGATCTGGATGTAGACATCTAATATTTTCACTCTCTTCTTTTTCAGTATCATGGCTGCTTACTACAAGAATTAGTAGAGAGAGATTTCTGAGGTGGAATTAAACTTTCTAAGAACTTCAAAGCCCTCCTTTGTTCTCTCAGAAGAAACACTGTGTACATGTTAATGTTGGAAGTAAATTAATGTGATATTCTTGTCAGCTTTAGAAAATTATTCCGATTAAGTTCCTGAAAAGTCAGAGCTACTGACTTGCTGCGGACTTCTAAAACCGTTTGAGAGAACTATCATGTCAGAAGCATGAGTAATATTCCTAATAATTTTTAAATTAGGCCTTTTTAAATTAGGGCA
>JAUBNY010000534.1:4018776-4042508 GCA_032275445.1 Crypturellus soui | reverse complement strand
TTCCACTGAGGCTTTGCCTCTGCGTGCCAGGGGCATGTGCACAGCTCATGCAAAATCAGATTTTGATGCTTGGAAGAAATAATCAGTGATGCTTTTACCAATGTGAATACCAATGTGTTTATTCACAGTCGGATGGAAAGCCTGTCACCACTTTGGTACTGGCTATATACTTTGTGTGCACAAATGTGTTGATTCAGGACAACAGTGCAGTTATGAAGCTAAGCCCTCAGTCATCCCCAGCTATGGCACATCAGTTTGGTTTCTAGAGCAGGTTTTGTACATGCATATTAATTTCTACCTGAGGGAAACTAAACCAGAAACTTTGCTCCAGGTATTTGCAGATATGTTCTCACCGCATTAAACTATTAGCTACCTTTGGGCAGCTCTAAATCACATTCAATGGGACTTCAGTTCAAGGCATCACACTGCATTTTGTCTGAAGATCTCTGAAACACCCGTAATGTGGAGATGGGGGCATAAACAACCTCATTCATACAGTATGCTTTTATTGCTGAATAACTTGCTAATATAGGCGGAAGAGTCTGTGGTAAAATGTCTCTGGGAACACCTAGAGGCTTAAGTTTTATACAGGTGTCTAGTGGGAATGCAGCCTTGGTGCCATAATTTCCTGGGAAGAACAAGTACCCCACAAAGCAGAGAAGATCTTTAGATACTTTTCTTTCATTGGACAAAGAGAACCTTAACTTTGATGAGTATTTGAACTCACCAGTGGGAATAAGAAACTCAGAGGCAGAGATGTAATATACCTTTTAAATATTGTTTATTAATTGAGCTTGGAGAGATGAAAGTGAAGAAATCCATTTCTCAGAATATAAAAGACAGGGAGTTCTAAGATAGTATTTTTACTGACTGGGTACTTAGGTAGTTCCTGAATAGCGTTGGTGCTTCACACCTGAATAGATACAGAAATAGTGCTATTTTTCTACCCTTCTACAGAAAAAAAAAATGATAAAAAACTTTTTTTATACATATGCAGAACAAAGAAACAGATTTCTTTTTCCTTTCTGTAATAATAATAATAATAATTTCTGTAATAATGTAACTGTTTTATAAACAGGAAAAATAAATCCAGACATCTAAATGAATCTTAACTTTTTCACTTAAAAAATATTCTGGATTGTTTTGAATTTTTGTTGTACCGTGAATGTAGTCCAGATGTCATCACAGTCTTCCCACTTATTTCCCATACTATGTTATGTATTTAATTAGGCTGTTTTTTTATTTGAAAGTTTTTCTCCTTTGGATTCATTTTATATTTTCACTGTTTAGTATAATTTTCATCCTTACAATATACCCACAAATGAGAGGAGAATCACATACTGTGATCTCATTGATGACATATGACATCAAATTTCAACTGGTAACATGCATGTAGTCCAACAAATTGTGTTTCTTTTATAACAGATCTTTTAAATAACAACTAGTGTTGATTAAAAAAAATCAGAAGTTTTTAGTAGTCTGTTTTGATGAAAAATGCATTATATTCCCATGTACTATTTTGTTAACATATTCTTTGAGCCATTGGATCTTGTAATTATTATTATTGTCAATTGCTATTTACAAATTAATTCTGTGAAGCTCAGTGTGTGATAAGTTTTTTGATATTCAGTTTTTTTCCTCTATCTTTCCAAGAACTGTAATGGGTTTGTGTTAAATTTAAGGATGAATATCCAAATCTATTTGTCAGTGTCCCCAAGTGGCACCCTTTAATGCATATTACCTACCCTTAGAACTTATCTTAAAAGTGAGACATCTTTTATTTTTTTTTTAGGTTCATTTCTATTGTCAGCAAACAGTAAATTTTAGGACTAACTTATTCCAATCTCTGATTATTAAGTGGTGCTTGTGGAAGCAGTGTGTTGAATGTGGAGAATAAGTCCGTCATTTGGGGTAAAGAGATACTGGTTTTCATTGGTCTTCATAATCTGTGATTTAGAACCCTGCGTTTTCTATAAGAATATGTTTATACACGTTTGTACATATACGTATTTATATTCTATTTCTTTTTTCCACTAGTGTGCTTAATGTACAAGTTATGTGTGTAGTGTATGTTTGTATGTATGCACATAAAAATGTTCCCAATGCTTCAAATCACTTGTCTTGTTTTTGCTGATTTGGTTTGAAAGGTGAAATTATTCTGCTTTGAGGGAGAATATGTCAAAGGTGAAATACTTTAGAGCTTTCTATGCTGTGTGGGCTTCTAAGTATGTGTCATGTTAAAGTGACACATCTTCCATTTGAGTTTAAACTATTCCATCAGTGTAATCTACTTGAATACTATTGAGTATTTATTTCCTTCAGTCAAAATATTATGTATCCCTTAAATAAACATTAATTAACTATTGAAAATAAGAAAACATGAATGCTATCTTTGTAAACCTAGCTCACTGGAAACAGGAGAGATTTATTCCAGGGAAATACCACTTTCTCTTTTATGAACATTAAATGAGCTGATTTATCCAAAGTAATGCAGTTTTCAGTTTATGAAGAAGGTCATGAATTCACTGGTAAACTCCATGCTAATAAGAGTTGATTTTAGGTTATGATGAATGCTTTCCTTTTGAGCTCAGGAAATGTTGTGACCTGTGTCCTGTAGTGAGTTGTTCCAATGTTCTCAAAATTAAATATGCAGTCATTAGAGTTGCATTAAGGGTATGAGTAAAATTGCTGGAGTCTTACCTTTTTCACACTATCATTCTTGACAGAGTTCTATCTGAAAGTTGAGACCATTCTTTTTTAATTTTGAAATTACTGCTAATCAAATGGAAAGAATTATGTTATTGAAAAACATTTTGACAGTCCGACTTTCAAATTGTAAATCGAATAAGCTTAGTACTATACATAAAGTTATTTTGTCAAAACTTTTTCACAGGAACTCATTAAGCATGCCAATTAATCCTAATTAGCATAGAGAAATTACTAAAAACTTGGGATCTAAATGTTAACAGAAGTTTTTAATGAGAGACTGAATCCTGCATTTTTAAATGCCTGTCCTTCAGGATTTTAAAATGACAAAGAAAAGAGATGTGTGTTTGTGTGATGCTAACAAGACCAGAAGTTTCTACATTTCATAAATAAATGCATCACAGCTGCTTATAATACTATAGTTTTTACATTTAAGGTATTTTGCATTTAAGTAAAATGTGTAAAGCAAGCTGTTGGCTTTAACTAATATGTTAATCCTCTATCTGTTAGTCTCCTCTAAAGCAATAGCTGCCTAGTAGACCCATCTACCTTTTAAAATAAAAAAAAATAGTCAGCATATTGCAGTATTTTACTGGACAGTCTAGGAAATGGAAAACCTTTTGTCTAAGTAAGTAATCTACAGTAGTCTCATACCATGATATTGTATCTATTCATTTTTCTCTTCTATTTTCCTTTATAAACATTCATTCATTCATTCCGCATTTCAGCTCTCCCTGAGTTTCATAGAATGTGTTTCATACATCTCTCTATATATCTTACTGCCTTCATTTACAGGAGAGTGCCTTCTCCCAGTTCTTCTTGCCTCTTCTTCCTAAACATGTCACATTTTTTTCAGCAATGTCAATTCTCTGACTGGCTTCTGAAGTGCCAATTAAACTACAATTTTAATTGCTTATCAAGCCATTTCTTGTTTATTCTCCTACTGCTCAAAACATCGTATATTTCTTGAAAACGTTATAGTCTGTTAGATAAAGAATCATGGTATTATATGGTGAAGTTTTAAAAGCAATTTTTATCTGTTCACACATTCGTGCATCATCCAGAGCAGTGGAGCCTTTTTCCCCAATTGGTATTTCTAGGAAATCTATTCCATAATAAATAATAGTAATGGGATGAGAATGTTATGAATATGTAATTCCTGTGTTCAGGCTACATTGTTAAAAGAATCTGAATGTCTCAGAAAGTATATTTGAATCAATACCTTATATCAAGACTTAAATAATTTTTTCTTTAAAATCACTCACTTTTATTTCCTGAAACTTCAAATATAGGAGACATTTGGCTTCATTCAGTTTGCAGAGGTGGTGAACTGTTAAATGAGCTTAACTTTGAATTTCTAACAGCATGTTTTAACATAAACTGGTATAGGAAGATAAGAATGAATATATTGGATTGGACAATAACACAGTGTCCTGTCTCCATCGGTGAACAAAGCCTAATGAATTATAGAATCATAAAATAATTCAGATTAAAAGGAGCTTTAGGTTATCCCTAGTCCAACCTCCATCTTCTCAGCAGCCTCTTCTTAGTTATTGGAAGGATGTTATTAGGTCTTTCCTAAGCCTTTTTTTTTTTGCCAGACTAACAAGTAGAGAGAGTGTACAGTGTTCCTCAGAACATTTTCCTGGCTTTGAATAATTAGAAACTTTGAGTCTAAATTTCTGAATCAAGAATGATGTTTTCTAATAATCCCTAATTGTGGCAAGTAGTTCCGTAGCTTAGCTATATCACAATTTGCTTTGAGCAAGATACCCATAGTTTTATTTGGTGACTCTTGCTTCTTCTGCTGGAAGAAAGAGTTTATCACTGCCTACCTTTTCATGATGTTTGTAATTTAGTATAATGTAATTCCCTCAGAAGACTTTCCTGGGCTAAATCAGCCTGCTTTAGCAGCTTGCGTAGCCATTCCCATGCAGAATATCCCTGAACATCTCTGATCACCCTTCGTGCTTTTCTCTGAACCTATTCCAGGTCTACTTTGCTATTTATGAGACAGAGGAATGAGAGATGCCCCAAATAATCAAGATGTGGGGGCACTGTGGATTTATTCAATGTCAAATGACATTCTTAGTTTTTTTCTTCTGTTCATTTCTTAATGCTTTTTAACATTCTGTTTGCTTTTTGATAGCTACTGAGTACTGAACATAGAAACATCTGTTGCAATCACAAGATGTTTCAGGAAAATGTTCCTGTGGGATTACTAGTTAGAGTCCGCTAGCACTTTACATTTATCTTCATTGAATCTTACCTGCCATTTTAGTATCCAATCACTATATCTCATAATTTCCTTATATGTGTCATAGCTGATGCTCTTCACTATCCTTCAATAATGCAGTAATAGCAGAAAACTCTTTTATCTCAGTATTTTTTAAAATTCTGAACTGCATAGTCACAGCAAGGATACGTATGGACCTTCTACTGATGAAATTTACTCCTGCCCATTTTTCCTGAATTTTAACTATGAAAAAATCTTATATCTTCTTATAAGTCCCTACTTCTCCTGAAGAACTTTGTTGAATGCATTTTGGAAATCTAAGTAGATTGCAGCAACTTTATGTCCCCTATGAACAAGCTTGTTGTCTCCTTGAAAAAATGTTTAGGAGGCTCATGAGGCAGAACTTCTCCCGATAACTGTGTTGGACTGTGTTGACCCAGGATATCATATTAGTCAGTTTGTCCACTGATTTTGTTCTTTATTATTTGTCAATACAGGTGTCAAATACAGCTTGCTAGCCTGTAACTCACTGGATCTGTTCTGGGACCCTTTTTAAAAACTGGCATCACATCTACCCCCTCCAAGTCCTCAGACAACAAAGCAGCTGTATGTAAATCAGAGATTACATATGACAGTTAGTAGGTAGGCTATTTTATCTTTAAGTCTCTTTAGAACTCATGGATGAATGCTGGCTGGCCCTGGCTATTTGTTCTTGTTCATTTTATCAACTTCTACAGCCTCTTCTGCCAATACTTATAATGAATCTGCTACTTTGGTGTTCAGTCTGGATGCCTGCAAAAAGGTGCTCAGGACAGGAAGCTTCTCTGTTGGGTACTCATTAGGGGAGCCATTTCAGGTTTAAGTAAGTAAAGTAAGTTTCTTAGCTGTGACTTTATTTTCTTTGACTGCTCCTTGTAACTCTCTCACTTGTCTCTTTGGACTCTCTGACAGGCTTCCTGTGCCTGATATGTTTGAAAAAAATATTTATTATTATTTTTATGTCTTTTGCAAACTTTCTTCAAGTCATCATTGGGCTTGCCTTAAAGTGCTTTTATATTTAACCTTGCAAAGTATGATCCTCTACATTTTCCATATTTGGACATCATGTCATCATTTTCAAATATACCTTTAATAATCTTTCTCACACTGTTATTTAGCCAGGCTGGCTTCCTTTTGCTTTTCTCAAATGTTTAATGACAGGGAGCATGCATATCCTTTGTACCTTCAGTTCTGTTTCTTTGATATGTGCTAACGCTACTGGCAGATATTTAATTCTTGTACTCACCTCTTTTTAGGGTCTTTTAGCCACCCTTTTAGAATATTTTTAACAGGATTCATTATTCTTAGGTAATTCTTCTCTTTGTATTTCAGCCCAATTTTATTCGTTTTTTATGTTTTTTTGTTGTATCAGTGCTGTTGCCAGGACATTTAAGCAGATTGCGGTTACTTTTACAGAGTTTTCTTTGACAGTAAATCATGACGAAGACAGCTGAGCTGAATTAAAATAGAACATATTTCCCAGAGAAGAAAAACACACAATTTTTTTGTCCAGTTTCTAAAGAATCTCTGTTTACCCTGAAAACTTTCTTAGAATTCTTTGTTTTGGAATCAAGCTTCCCTCTAAAGTTCATGCCGGAGAGAAGCTAAGTGATGCTGTGCAATGAAATCTACAGCATCTCTCTGTTTAAAAGTGTAAGTGAAGCATTCAGGCAATTATTTTGAAATATGTTTTAGTCTATCTGGTTAGACTCCGTTGCAGAAGCACACTGCCTATGTCATGGCACCATCGTGTGCTAATAAATGCCAGTATACAGCAGACTGGTTGGTCCCTAAGGATTCACCTAATCCAGAGGTTTCTTCATATGACTCTTCAAAACAGAATTATCTCCCTTTTGTCTCACTGCATTCAATCTGACTAATCATTTTATTTTGGTATAACTAGAAAAGTATTTTCAAAATAAATAAAGCATGTTTTGCATTACCTGAAGGATTAATTAGATATATCTTTGTCCTCTCTTCTTAATTCTTCTCTTACATCCCATAATTGACTTGGTGAAGTAATTTGCTGAAATCACCCAAAGAAGTCCTGTGACACCCACCAAAATAGCAGTTTTCACTGTAAGCTCTAATTAACCAGAAAATAATTGTGTTATTAGGGATGATTACCCCTGACTTACTTATTTTTATTAATATGGGCTGTGATTCACGGGTGGCTGAACTCAAGATACAGAATACAAGAGCTTCATTTGCTTGGAGTTTCTTATAGAATTAATAATCTCTTTTATTTTTTCCTTTAAAAGATAAGCTGCCCAGCTCTATCTTTTTCATAAATATGTTCCAAGAGTATAACACAACAAAAATAAATATATGTAGGCATATTAATGATTTCCTGACCATCTTGCTCTAAAGTTTCTTCTTCTGATCAAAATATGACTAAACATTTTTAACCTGTCTTCCTCAGATCAACTGGTACCCTTGCTTAGATACCAATATATAGTCCCAGAAATAAAAACAAATAGAATGGTTTGTCTAATTTAAGATGTTTTAGATATTTAATTCAGAGGACTTTGGCTAATCTATATTGCCATTGCCAGGGTCTTACCATTTGTCCTTTCAAGCTATGTACTCTGCACCCCCTGAGATGATAAAACATTTCACTTTTTTTTTAATAGAATCAGTTTTCTACTGGATTGGTTCTAAGATAACAGATTGGATCTCAGGTCATAAAAGAATGGGAAGATGTGGTAAGGGCAGAGAAGAAAAGAACAAAAAAGAAGTTTCTAGCCAGATCTTTGTGACAATGGACATTACTACAAACTCGTAGTCTGCTTATGGCTATCTTGCAAAGAATCATCTCTCCATTCTTAACAGTAATTGCTATAAAGAAAGAGATCCTCAAATAGTGAACAATAACTGGGATGAGTAGGAAAAATGGTTTTTTTGCAGTGACTATATCCCAAAATTGTATTTTAATGAGTGAATAAAGAAAGAGCTGTCCTTCAAAAAGAGGAAAGGAATACGCTTTTTTTTTCTAAAGTATCTTATTTTCAGTTGTATATTTCCCTACCTCTTTAATAAAATTGGAATTTTCCTCAATTTCCACATACTCCCAAAACCTTGCTAGAACTGTTATATTCACTGAGGCACTGCAGTTACTTTCCCTGTTATTGCAGTTAGCTAGAGACATTTTTTAGATAAATCTGTGTGAAGGGATTGGCAATGCAGTGGTTTACATTGCATATTATATTTTTAGGAGAGAAAAATAAAAACATTTTCTTTCAATGAAATGACAAGCTATGAGAAAACCACCAGAAGTTGTGCAATTCTGGTGCTTGGGAAATTTGCACATTTTTACCCAAGTCTGGAGCCCTTGCCTTTTTGTAGGTTACATACCCCCAGAACTTACTTCAGGAAATGGATTCAAAACAGGACTCTATGTTCTAGAAATGTTGTTAGATGAGATAGGAAGCGTTAATGTATACTAGCTAATAAAATATCAAATCTCTGTTACTTGTCTTTATGTGCTATCGTTATAATTAGAAATGATAGGTCTTTGAGTTTTCCTTCAATTTATTGGCTATTCAGTCTATCCCTCCTCTTTTTTTTTCTTTAAAATCTATCCTATAAGAACCCATGTACTTGTGGATGTCAAGTTTGCCTAAGACTTTTTCTTAAAGACCTTTTCTTAAAAAAAAAAAAAAATTCTTCTTATTCCCACTTTTAGTGGTTGGACCACATTGGATCAGAGCCTACCACAGCTTCAGCTACTTGCTAAAAACAGAACAGTGTTTGAGGGAAGAGTTTACCAAAACTTGCTTCTTCCCATTATTCCCCCATGAGGGTAACACATAATGAGTAATGCTACATTTGCCCTTTTCTTAATGGACAATTTGGCTTCAGCCAAAGAACATTGCAAGTGACTAAGAAAAAGACATAACCTGATTACAGTCAAAATACTGTAGATACTACAGAGTCCATAGATGCTCTTTCTGAAGTCCACTGCAGTTACATAATAATCTCATTGCAATCTCATTAGCCATTGGTCTGTATCTGTGTTATCTGTATGATTGCTATTGTGTTTTGACTGCTTCCACTCCCAAATGATTTAGATTATATCTTTACATGTGAGAATACAGATCCTTTTCTTCAGCAGTATCTTACTTCTCTCTCTTTCTATGTAATAAGAACAGCTTGGTTTAGCTTCTCAATTCTAGGATTTAAAGTTGACAGAAGATACCACAGTTTGTTGTCAAGATGCCTATGAGAAACACTTGAACATTTCAGTTTGATTACCTTGATTGCTTATCCCAAAAGTACCGTAATGTTCTGCAACTTTATTTTGCAATGTGGTGCTGAAAATGAAACATTTTAGGTTTTCAGCTAACATTTCCTTTTGATATTTATTTAACATTTGTAATTCAAGGAGTCTGAGAATGTTAAATGAAGTTCATGGGGAGATGCATTAAAAAATTGCAAAGAACATGTACCCTTTTCTGTACCCTTTGTCACTAGGACCTTTGCACAATTCAGAAGTGATTCCACACAGACATACATGTATTAAATATTTGTCTTGTGCATCATGAAAAGAAATTGAAGCTCATATTCCACTGAGAAATTCTGAGATTATTTAAATTTGTGAACCCCACTGACAACAATGGGAGCTGGTTGTAAATCTTATCATTCGAATCCTTAGGTCTTAATCCTCTTGAATATATTCCATAGATATGTTTCCATTAACTTCAGATTATCTCTGAGATAGTTCTTTGGGATACACTTGAGAAAACACAGAACGTGACTTCTAGCTTTGAGAATGAATTTGTAACACTGGCACAATTACAAGAACATTTATTATTCGTAAACTGAATAAATACAAGACAAAAAATTAAGAGGGCTAATGCCAGTTCCACAAGTTTTTAAGGACAAAATCACAGTTAAAAGACTAAGGATCTAGCTTTCTAAAGAGGCTTAGATAGGAAGAAAAAAGTTCTTTCTTTTCAGATATGTAACATTACTTGAAGTGAATTTTAACACCTGCTAACTTTCTTTTGTGAAAGGGAGACCAAATTTCCTGATGTTGTCAGTGTAACGAATTACTTCAGTTCCTTCCTCCTAAGAGAAGAATGACAAAAATAGTATATATAACCTGCAGATATCAGAGAAGGAGGAAGTTACACATATTAGTAGTGAAGAATGATATGATAATCCTTGGCTTTTCCTCCCTGGAAATGACTTCAGAGATAGAAAACTGTAAAAGTATTTATGACTCTGTAGATCTCTCACCATCTATAAGATTGAAACAGTATATAGTTCTGTTGTTATGCTGGTTATATAGAATCATGCATTTTATAACAATACTAAAGGGCATCTTTAAGACGCATTTATCAAATAGCCAGCAGAGCTGTGCTGCTAGAACTCAGGTGAGATTCAAGCCACTTCATTATGAGATTTTTTTTAACCTTGGACAAGAGTATGATGAGCAGATTGTGCAGCGTTCTGTTTTTAGAGTTTTTGTATAAACATATTAAATAGATTTTTTAATAAGGACACTTTACAATACAGTCATTTATTAATAACAAACAGAATTTATGCATCTGTTTTATTAGTGACTTTTAGAAATTCTGATCTTGAGAAAATTTCAGGAATAATTATAAACATTCTAATTCTAACAATACTAGACCTAAGTCAAGCAAGACTCAGGACATGTCAGCTCTAGTTTAGGCATTAAGAAGAGATGCCTCTTGTGTATTTGTGTATGTGAACTGTTCTGCCAGTTCTTGCAAAGCACAGTATCATTTTTCTCATTTTCTAACTTTATCCCAAGAACATTCCTGTTTCTTTCCCATCCTCAATTTCTCTTCTCAGTCCCTTTTTTTTTTCTTTCTTTCTTTTTTTTTTTTTGTAACATAGAAATAGAAGATTCCATTTCTTTCTTCCTTGTTTTCTCAGACCTTCCCATATCTTTGTGCTATACTCCTCCAATTGCAACTGTAGATCTTGTCCTGTGTCTATGCCGGACTTGTGGGGACTTGTCCTAGTAGTCTTCCTGGAAGCACTATAATCGGCATCAGCTGCTCCTTAAAAGCTTGGATATTTACACTCTTTGTGTGCTTGCATTTCCTATGGTGTACTATGGTGTACATTCCCCTGAATGAAGTTCCCTAATAACCATCATTTAGGATTACCACAGTGCTGGATGGAGTACCTGGGTTCTTAAGCTCATCTTAGAAGATCAGTCAGAATGCCAGTATCTTCCCTGCTGAGTCCAGCTCAATTTGCATTTTCAGAACACACCTCTTGGATAGTCCTCTGCACCTTGACACCTCCTCCATATATTCATTATTGGAGAGGTGAGTATTTTAATCATCTTCCAGAGTGAGAGATTCCCACCTCTTCCCTATAAAGTGCTCTCAAGTAAGGCTCCACAGATATCCACCCTGATTTTGCTAGGCTTGCTCAAGCATGATTTGGGCTATGCACCATATAACCTGAGCCAGTTCACCTCGTGTGTGCTTCTGTCTGAGCCAGTTGGCTATCACCAGTCCTGAGCCAGCTCCAGCTTCATCCAATGCATGAACAGTGTGAACGATTTGGACTCATGTGTCATCTGGAAGCCTGTGCTAACATGACAGCATAGATGTATCCTTTGAGCTTCTCCTGTTGCATCTGTTCCATTTGGTACGTATTGCATGGGCAGAGGGAAGAAAGTGAGTGAGTGAAAAAGAGAATATCTTTCAAACTTAACAGGCTGCCAATTGGAATGGCAGCATATCAAAAAGAACATAACATATATGCAACACAATATAAATGACTAAAATGAATTTTCTCTTTAAGTGCCCTCTTTTTAGTATATGTCAGAACATAGTCCCAATCTAGTGCTGCAGCAGAACACTTCTTATAGATATCACACTGCCTAATGGGGTTTTAAAATATTTTCTTTGTGGTTTTCTAAAGCATGATCATCTGTTCTTGTTTGTATAAATGTCAAAATAAAGTACACAAAAACTGATGCTTTTATATTGAAATCTAAAAATGTGTATAAAAGTAAGAAAAAATTATTTTAAAACATATTAGAGCCTTCAAATCTTCTTCTGATGTTTTTCTGATCCTAGAAGTTTGAAAGAGGTCAAGAAGAAGCCTTGATCATGACTGGTAATAGTCTTTATTTGTGTTATTGCATTATACCATATAACATACACTTTTCTTGATTATAGAGGTCTCAATCATTCAAACAAAAAACAACAACAACAAAAACAGTAAAACTGGTAATTCCATAAGTTCTTTTGAGAGATTGCTCTGAAATGTAATGGTTCTTTACATTTCCATGAAATGGTTCTTTACATTTCTTTACTAAAATTCTCCTGCACCATCGTCATATGAACTCACATTTTGCTTCTTCTCCTAGGGACTTATCCTCTACTAATAAAAATCAGTATAGCTACTCTGTTCTCAATTAAACCACACAGATTTTACCAGCTCTTGATCTGTTTCCTAGAATTAGCATATAAATAATTAAGTGAATTATGTGAGCTGAGAATAGCATTTTTTCCTGACTATGTTAATAAAAAAAAATTTCCATTAATTTTATTTTAAGTCTTCCTCTTCAAGCTTTTTTAGTAGGATCTGAGATTCTCTGAACATTTCACAGTTTGCCCAGAGTTTTATTTTTCTGGCATACATTTTATTCCACATGTAGTGCCACCACAGTGATGGAGAGAGTAACTTTTATTTCCCTGCTGTGTGACCCAATTCCTACTTGCATGAAATCTATATCGTGCTAACATTTTCTGCCAAATCTGCCACGTTTAATTTGTTCAATAAGGCATTTTTCAGAGATGCAGCACCTCTCAGCAAGTATCACATCTTTAGATTTTCTTCTCCAAAATTATTGTAGTTACTTGCATTTGGATCAGATTCTGACAGTTCTAATCAAGCTGGAGAATTGGTACCTTTGTTTCAACAAGATTATTAGTAGCATAAGATGCCACTATGTCATTTTAGTATTTGTCAATGTTAATAATTCTAATAGAGTTTGTGTATTTTTCATAGTCTATTCACATTTCTACTCAGGTCCTTATAGTACTGTAATAATACAGTCCTATATAGTAGATAAAATATAAATTCCTATATTTGTGAAATATATATAATTTTAAAAAGTTTACAATTTTTTTATTCATAAACATATTAGAAGTGAGTATAAGTTGTGACTTTCATCCATATGCTAGCGATTTGTACTTCAGCTCTTATATTTTACTTGTATTCCTGTACATAATGTCCACAGAGAGCTCAAAGGTCTAAGAAGTATATAGGATGCAAAAACTAGAGAATACAGAAAATTACATATTTTTTTCAGTACTGTTTACCTGTACATGACAAAATAATGATATGACTGAAATTGATATTTCTAATTAATTTTAAGAAGAATTACATTTGTAAATAAAAATGTAGAAGATAGAAAGACACTTACAATCAAAAGTTGCATTTATGGAGGAGAAGGAGCGAGCTTAAGATATGGCTAATTAACTTTCATTGTGGTAGATTAGTAGAGAGGAGTAGATGGTGAGAAGAAGCAGCTTGAATTTTATTTAACAGGGAATTTAGAATAGGCATAGCAAGATCAGAATGGTAGAAAAAATATGTCTGTTTAGAATAGACTGAGCAAGGCAGGTGTAAGAAAATGGAAAGGGACGCTAAGTTTTGAACAAATTTCTGTGCATTCAAAAAGAAATAAAAATTGCCTTCCCTATGTCAATTGAATCCCTTGTGCAATAAAGAACAAAACTCTTTTAATACATATGTATAGAAAGCAGTGGCTTCAGTTGGACTAATTTTTTTTCTTAAATTATAAGATTATAATTTAAGTAATTTCTTAATTATAAGTAAGAAAAGTTAATATGAAAAAAGTCAATGCTCAGAAATTATGATATGATGCAAGATTTCCTGTGGAATTTATTTCACCTTTCTCTCTCCTTGTTGCTGCTCATTATACATAATATTCATTTGTAGAAGAACATGCCCTTTCTCTATCTGATTATCAACTAGATGAAGGATTTATGAAATTGAGGTGAGGCAGAAAATAATACTTTTCCAAGGGATTAAAAATACAAAAGTAGTTTTATACCCCTAAAAAATTCCTGGATTAGTGTGAAAGACTGTTGCAAAAATAGTTGAGGAAAAAGGATATCAAAGAATATTGGTGACAGACTGTATATGTATGACTGCAAACTAAGAGATGTAGCTAGTTGCCCTCTCATCACTGGTTTTGATTATTGCTGAATAGCAGGAGATAACGAACTGTGAGCAGCCAGGAAGCTTCAGGGAAAGAAGTGTACAAAAAAGTCTGCAGAAATGGAAAAATAAAACCAACAACACATGACAGGGAAGAGCCAAAGCATCATAGTCAATGATGACAAAATTGCGTCAATGAGACACAAATAGGAAAGAAGAAATCCTTGATGTCTTGATACCAGTTTCAGCAGCACAGAAAGTAAATCGGAGATCTTAATACATTAACCATTTAATTATTTAATTGTCAAAAGGAGAGACTTGTGGTGATTGGCAATAATAATACACATGAATGTGAATTTTTTTAAAAGAATAACTTGTTTAAATAAACTTTAAATGAGAGGAATTATATCACTGATGAATAATTTTGGTTTTCTTTTTGCTTTTCTGAATACTCTAAATCAATAAGGCCTTTTTTAATTTTTTTTTCCTGTGTTTAGCAGAAGGCGTACTTCCTGGACATTCTGCCTATGTCAATATTAGCAAATTAAACAGCACCAGGAATTTCCCAGGACACAGGAACTCGGGCCACTGCTCTGTGAAATGCTCTAGCTGGCCCTAGGCAGCGCTTACCCAGAGGGTGGCTAGAAGTGTTCTCTGAGGGCCGTGGGAGCGGCAGCTGTCCAACGCGATAGGTGAACGAGTGCGTGACAAGGGCAGGGAGGTAAAGGGGGCTGCCTCCAGTTCCACTCATCACCTGCGGTTGTGAGGAAAGGGCGAGAGAGGAACACATGATGAGCGCGCAGGGGAAGGGTTATGGTTGCAATCACAGGGGTGTAGCGTATTCACACTAAACAGCACCTCAGTCCAGACTGCAGCTTCACTGAATGCACACCTCCTGTGGGGACCACGTGGCCCACGGTCGACCGGCACAGCCCAGGACGTGGCATGTTCTGTTGCCAGCAGGAAGGGCCGGTCAGACCCTGCATGCCGGCACCTCTTGGCCAGGCTGGAATTTCCCCTCTGGTGCCAGAAGGGAGAAGGGAGTGTCGAAGAGAGGCAGAGGGGAGTGAGGTGTGTGCAAAACCTTTTCTCTGTGCAAGGGGGCTGCTGCTTTTCGTTTTCTAGGTGCCAGACTTGTTCACTTGTTCACTGATTCACCTAGTGAGTGTCCCTGAAGCACAGCTTTTACACCATCAGCTCTTTTTCTCAAGTGTCCCAGTGCCCTTTATCCTAGTAACAGAAGAATTTACCCTCAATGCCCTCACCAAAACTCGCTTTGCAGGAGTCCCCTCTGCCTGTGTTGTCCTAATTAACCTGAACTCGAGAAGAAAAAGGTAAGTGAAGGACCCCATCTAAGCCTGTGCTGATCCCTGGCTGCAGGCGATGAGGAACACCCATCCTTGGTGTCTTCAGCTCATTTTTGTGTCAGGTCCACGAGTTTTATTGTGAGGTGAATGGGCAGATGTCAAAATAGGTTTTGGGCAAGTTGGGGCAGGCATGTTGGGTTACCCCTATGCAAGAGAAACTTCAGATGGAGCTAAATGAAGATTATGTCTAATTTTTTTTTTTAAGCAGCAGTAATTTTCCCTCCTCCACCTGCAACTCAACTGCAAACAGATCCACCCATCCTTGCTCTATCCCAGAATCTAGCTTGTAGGTGAGAACTACTAAAGAGCAGCAAGTCAGGCATTAGGAAAATTTATTAGCTGTTAGGATTTTTTTTTTAAAGATAGATTATGAAGGAAGGTAGAATTTATGCCACGGACAGTTCTTAAAACCAGATTAGAAGAATATATGTAAAGAATGTTTTAAGTATTGTTGATTGTTTCTCCGGACAGTGCACTAAACTAGATGACACTTCAAAGCTTATTGCTCTTGTTTCTGTGCTGTCATATCTTAAATATAAATGTGAAATATGCAAAAAAAAATCATTGTTTTTTCTTTATTATTTCATTTAAACAACCCCCAAGAGTACTAGCAAGAAGCTACTGAAAACACTAATTCCTTCCAGAAAGAACATGTCCTGAGGTGACAGTGACATGAAAAGAAGCAAAAGGTAATAGATTCTTTTAGTAGAGAATAACAAAACAAAATAAAGTGCAAAAGAACAATTTTAGAAGCAATTATTATTTGCTGTCAATAATATCCCAAAGGAAGATATTATGAAACAAAGTTCAGTGTTTTGTTTGCATAACCAAAGTTGGCTGTCATTTTGCTTATTCAATAAGCAAAAGCTTAAAAGTATATGATACCAACACCCTTTTAAACAAGTTCTTGCAGAACCTTTGATAAAGAAGTCTATAAGCCTGCATAAGCCTCTGGATATCTACAATTAGCTAAACTGAAGAAGATTAAATAATTAACGAGGAACAAAACATTGCAAGACTTTTTTTATATGTTTGAAAGTGAACTCCGTTTTTTTAGCGTATACTTTTGATGCTAGACTGTTACTGTTATCAGGTATCTAACACTTATCCAAGAAGAAAATATTAAATCACAGCAGCCTTTTTTAGCCTCTGTATGAAGTATCTGGAACAAGTAGTATGTAGACCAACAGGTATTTTTATCTTAAAAAACACACTTCTTTTGCAAAATTCAGTGGCTTTAATAACTATAGAAGTATAAGAGTTATAATGTAATTATCACAGAAGTATAATGTGAACAGGCATAGCTAAAGCTTTGTCTGACTTGTTTAATACAAGACATTCTCTATCCTGACCTGCAGCAACTCTACTTTCATATTTACCCAGTTTTTGCTTACTTGAAGAGAAAAAGCAATCATTAAAATCCAGAATATAATTTTGTGCATCAGACAAAGATAATGAAAACCAAGACCAGAGTCTCATTCTTGGTACTGAGTAAAGACAGAGCAGGCTTTCAACTGTTAAGTTCAATCATGAAACCTTAGAAGCACAGCCTTCCCTACCGAGATTTTCAAAGTGTGGCTGTGTGGGACATGAGGGCATTTCTCAGTCTATAGCTAGCAGCTAGCATATGGTAAACCATATTTAATTTTCTTCATAATGATGAGAAATGTAATAAAACAAGAATGCCAGAAGTAAAAAAGGTCATTTATTTATGTAAATTGTAGAACTCTGTGGAAAGAGAAGTGTTTATATTCTAAGAAAGAACTGTATTTCAATTAAAAAATATTTTCTGGATCTGAGTCTCAACAGGGTTTACAAAGAGGTACTTTAAAAATGACCCTCAAATATAAATATTAATGCCCTAAACTAATATGTCTCCTACTACTCTGCCAAGGAATATTATCAAAATGGAGAGTAGATAGCTTTCCTTCTTTAGTCCTTTCCAGCAGCGGACTAAATCACAACACCAAAAGATGCATTGCAACAGAATGACCTTGAAACTCCTACACACGCTGTGATTTTCTCATGTAGTATCAGGCACTGTAGAGCAATGATATCAACCTGCAACGCCATTCTCTTCATCTTCCTCTGGGTTTAAACAGCAGTGATCTCCCCAAAGCAGGGACTGCAATACCCGGACTGGATAAAATCAGCGTCAACACAGACTCTCTTCATTTGCTTTACAGGAAATTAGCCTTCTAAGTTAGGTGTCAACCTGAGGTACTTAAAGCTTGGCAATGTGAATAACTTTAATGTGAGTTGTTATAAAAATAAAGAACAAAAAGCCCATGATAATAGAGTTTTTTTCTTGCTTGTGACTAAGTATGTGCAATTTGCAAATCCTGTCTATTTTGTTCCAAGTGTGTTATGAATGAGTTCCTAGTTAACATGGCTTCCATTACTAATATTATAATGACCAGTGACCTTAAGCAAGATATTTCTGAAGTGCGAGGTTCTAACTTATGCTTTAATGCTAAATGCAATCCAGGTTTCGTACAAGACTGACTCCAGTGAATAACCTGCTTTCCTACCAAAGGGGACAAATAATAGAAGAGAATGAGGAGGAGGAGCTGCCCATCCTGAAATACATTTTTCTTCAAAACTCTTCATGCTGGGCATCACATATTGTCTGCATTTTCTCACACAGGATCACTTTTTCTATTTAAATGACTTGATCTAAGAGAAGAACAGCAGATGTTCAATGAATTATGTTTGCTGTCTATTGATAATTTCATTTCAAAAAGGAAACAGGAAATATATCCTTTTATTTAAAAGAAAAACACTGATTCGGCCCTCCCCTCTGTTTTAATTCCAATGCTCCTGATTAGAACTTTCTCCATAGAATATCATCTCAAAGTATCTATGCTTTTTTAATTTAATTTCATACTAGAACAGTGGTCTGCTATATATTTAAAGATGAATGTTTCTTCAGAAAATGCTAAGATTAATAGTCAAATAATTCATACAGTTTTTATTTTAGAATGAAATGAAAGAAATTGCAGTAGGACTCTGGAAAGCGTCTCATTGTTTTTATAAAATAAGATTTTCCGTTTGTTTCAATGATTTCCTCTAACTAAATGATGGTCCTATAGCCAGTGTTTTTAAGTGGAGAGAACAAAAGACATGGTCAATTTTCAAGTACATTAGGTCCTGACAGACTCTCATCCTTGTAAGAAGCAACATTTTCAAAAGAAAGATTTTCAAAGGATATCTAAGTACATTAGATAAGCAAATTTATATCAGAGAGCTCATACCTACAGAAGGAATTAGGTGTAGTACATAACTCTAGGCTGTCCTGGACTAATGGAAGGAGACTAATTCAATGCAGGCTTAAAATAAAAATAAACAACTAATATCACTACAAAAGTAAATATAGCACGGTTTTAACGATAGCTTTAAAAAGATTTTCATTATATTCTTCTTTAATGGTGTTCAGTATTGACATGCTATGAAAGGTTAACTGATTTTTGTTTTATAGCAAGGGTTAATAAAAGAAAATATTTTTGGTATTTGATCCGTACAGCTTGCATAGTTGTCTTGCATATTTCAACTTGATAAAAGTGTAAGTCTTGAGTACAAAATTATCTAAGCAATAAAGGGCCTGTCATCAGTCTTCCAAGTAAAAATAATGAGTTAAAACACATGAACTTATTGCTGAATCCACCTCCTGGGCAATTATAATGCATTCTCTGTGAGGTAGGAGGCCAAAGGCAAAGGTATTCATCATTTTGTAGGATGTCTGGAAGCTTCCTTTTCACCTTTCATTGAATGTTAGGTCTTCTGGAAAGTTTAATAACCAGGTAGATGAAAGGCTTAATATCTTTGGAGCAGCAATAGTATGAATGATGATACAAGTAGCTTGAAATCAATATTAATATTTTTCAATTTTAACTAATCTTTTTCCAGTTTCTAGTTCCACACCTGAAAAATGTCAGAATTTCAACCTTCTTTAACCAACATATCCAGTGGGCAGATGTGGAACAGGGGTTCTGACTCTCTGAAGGGAAGGATGAAAGATTAGTCTGACAACTCACGTTCACACAGGCTTTTTATGCTACTTGTGTGTTCACCACAAATGTCTTGGTATTCTCTCGTCTGGCAGCTCAGTCTTTATGGAATCCTTTTCTTGCTGTAGTCACATCTAAAAATTATTGCCAGCTATTTGACCATACTGATATTTCCTCTCTGTGCATCTTTTAGCTTATTTTTCCTATATTCTATTGGTAGCTTCCAAAGATCTTCATGGTCTACCCTCACTTTGTTAGTAGAATTTCATCTAATCCTGTAAAGATGGTTCTTCCTTCTAATTAGTTTATGCTGCCAGCCTCCATTTCAAAGTTGCTCAAATTTTTAAGAAGCACTTGTTTTTCTTTGCTAGTCACACACAGAGGTTTCTTCTCCTAAATTTCTGAAAATCAAACTAATTCTTCCTCTTCACAGATACATGTGCAAGAAAGCAGAAGCATTTCGAGATGAGTTCCAACAATGATGACAAAATTAATGTGGAAGAAAAAATCCTATACCTGAGTCTAGAAGCTATACAAATAAAGCAGTAATGAGTTGAAGAAGGAAATAATTTTACAGCATAGTTGTGCCCAATAGTGGAATATGAAATTCTATGTTGTATATTTTAAAATATTCTAAAAATAGGAGAAGGTACAGCAGCAAAACATCAAAAATATTCTAATATTAGAAAAAGTGTCCTACACGGAGAAGATCAGTCTGTTCAGTTTATTAAAAATGAGGTCAATCAATGACTGACTTAATAAGACTTACTTTACCTGGAAGAGAATGGCTTACATTTTGCCTATTACTAAAATTTGAACTGATATATTTTCTAGATAAGAATAGAGTTCATGTATTTAAGTTAGTGGTAATGAACCGTTAAAAATCTGTCCAGCTTTTAGAGTTTCATTATCAAAACTAAATGCTCTTTTGATTATATTCCACATTTAAAAATATATAATGACCTATAAAATGGAGTGACTGATTAGGTCATGTATTATATAGATCAAATGATCTAATTAGAGGTCTCATTTTGCTTTAAAAGTCTGTAACTAAGGTAAGTATTATCTGTAGGAAATGTACAATGATCACAAGTAGTTATAGCTAATCACTGCAGTTTTCTATGTGTTCCAATAATTTCCACATGACACAGTGGTCCAGAGATCATTCAAAACACAAATATGAATGCATCTGCCATCGTGGTGTTTTTCCAGATTATTCTATACTGTGAAAAATAGACTCTTAGACTCTTTGATTCTAAGAATATGGGTGAGCAATTTTTTTTTTTCAAGTCAAGTTATGTACTAATTTATGGCTTAGTTTTTCCACACCATATTCTCATTCTGTAGAAACATGAGAGAGCATATCCTTCAGAGAGAGAGAAATAACCTCCCTAGCATTTACCGACATGTGCCTCAGGGAAAGAACATTGTATGTGGGTAGTTCCTGAAGAGAAACTGATGTGGCAGAGATTCAAACATTGGTGTATCTTGGAATAACTTGTTTGCCTGCTCAAGTCTTTAATTTTCTAATTTCTGAGAAGTTTTCCAGTGCATTTGTTCACAAGTAATATGATGGCTACAACACTTGGGTGAATTTGAAGAGGATACTTTTCACAAAATGAAAGAACACGTAGTACATTTAGATGAGTTGATATCAACAAACCTAATTTAAGACTATGACCTTTTTTTGTAAGATAAACAAGAAAGCAACTTTCTCTTCATTCCCATGGGACCAATGCAAAAGTCATGAGACAGTTGCTTCTTATTCTTCTGTTCCTTCCATGATTCATGATTTTCTTGACTTTTTTTTTTTTTGCTAATATAATAGCTTCCAAACACTCACATTAACTGTTGTGCAATTAATAATCTGCTATTCATTGTGAGAGCAGAGTGGGGTAAAATTCCTTGTTTTTTTTTTTCTGTTTGTTTTTAAAATATGTCCACTTTGGCCAGCTGGAGTATCAGTTCTGTATACTTCATCTGTGTGCCCAATTAACCCCTTTGAAATGTGATTTTGGAGCTGGAGTGCCTTACATCTTTCTGTCAGTGCTAAGCAATTTCCTTCAGGCTTTTTTCCCTTTTAACAGAATTGTGTATTGCAGATTCAGGATGTTAAGATAATCTTTATTTAAAAAGGGTGGCTGGTATTTGTTCAGAATTGTGCTTTTATGCATCATTAAGATCTGCACTGAAGTTACTTATATCATTCATTTCAATGTTTTCTATTAATTAGTGCCCAAGAGATATCCTTTCCAGTCTAGTGGGCAGTAGAATTTTTATCTATAAAATTATGATGTCTACTGTAGGTCCACTTGGACAGAAGTATGAGATGAATAGCTTAGGGTTTTCAGACACTTATGTAGGTAATATAATTTAGAAAAAAAAAAAAGATTTTCTAAAAGAGATTCCAAAACTGCGCAATAATCACTATTGTTGTTGTTATTCCTAATAACTTCAATGGTGTTAAAAAACAGTTCAGCCAAATTTTTAAGTTGGAATAGCATCTTACTGTGAAATCAGGTATAATGCCCTTTGCAACCTAAAGACTAAGAGCAACACACAGAAGTAAACAACTGAACAACAGCAGAAAAAAAATCCTGGGAAAATGCTATAAATATGGCAAGACCTGAGAGTCCAGGGATATGTTTGATTTAATGGACCTGTTGTGTAAAGAGGGAGAGGAAGAAATTCCCTGGTTTGATAGTTCAATGGAGGCTGCAAAATAAGGAGTATCTCTCATAGCCTCATAGTTCATCTCATTCCAACTGCACACACTTGGAAATGCAGTTTTACAATATTACTTTGCTTTAATATCTGTGTAACTTCATATTGTGTAAGAAATATGTGTTACTTTTTTGGGTGTGTTGGATAGTGTGTTCTATTGTAGTTTAAATACCTGTTTAAGAGCTGAAATTGACTGAAGTTAAGTTGTGATTTTAGAGATTGTCTCAAATCGGGGGAAGGTTCATCTTTTAAGAGTTACTGATAATAATTTTTCAGTGATCTGCAAGGGAACACCTGGTTAATGAAAGCTTAGCTTCTCTCTTTAAGGAGAAAAAAAATCTTTATTAAACTTTAGAAGTATTATTGTTGAAAATGATTTATAGCTGTATAGGCCAAGAGTATCCTTTCCAAAGCACTTATTGTCTGTTTTTTTTTTTCTATTTAGTTAATTCTTTTATTTTCAGATGTAGGCCTTCTAGTGTTTGAGTGTCTGAAATGATATAAGCTTCTTTTATGTTAGATTGCAAGTGGTTTATATCTAAATGTAAATAATCTTATGCTCACTGCTAAGATTGCTATGTAAGCAGTATGTTTTCAAATACAGCAGCTTGAGAACAGCTGCCCTTTACATATCTGTCTGGGGAGTATAATGGCTGAACACGTAAGGCACCTTCTTTAAAAGCCCCACTGATGAGTCTGGAGTGCCAAATCTGTCTCCCCATGATTAAGGTGAGTCTTTAAAACTACTCCCATAAAACCTTTTTCTTCTTGTCAGTACAGAAGAAATTCATGGATTGGAGAGAACCTGAGAAAAGAACTGAAAAAAAATTTTTTTTTGAGAATTTTGAGAAGTTTTAATTTTGGAGAATTTGCCACCTTAAAGGAAGTGCACTAGTTCTGATCTGGATGTGAAGTCAGAAAGGGCGTTAAAGTATTTTGCAAAATGATTGAACTGCTTAGATCTAATGAGGTAGTTGTGGGAAAGGCACTGGAGCCATAGGAGGGTTCATCTTCCTGTCCCATGCAGGGAAAAAAAAAAAAAATCAGTCCAGTCTTCAAGGGAGCAGAAGATAGTTCCTCTTATCGGTCCTCATCAACTCATCATTTCCTGGAGGGGCAGGAAAAGAACTAGTAACTGCCAAAACTTTTGGGGCATCCTGGAGGGAAAATTAGCTCTCCAGGGTAAACATGCAAAATCTCAGACTGTTTCAACCAAATTAAGCGCACAGACTGGCAAAGTAATGAGCAATTGTCCATGATTATGGATGACAAGGCAATCCATTTTGTAGCACAGGGAATTCTCACCCACATCTTCGTTACGCTTTAGCTTTATAAGTATTTAAAATTCATTTATTTACCTGTTTTCCTTTTGCATATTGATCAAAGGGCATTAAAATACTTCTCTTAGCCAGTAGTTCTCTGTTTTCATTCCCACGCATACCAAAAGCGCAGTCATTACCTTCCCAT
>JAUBNY010000534.1:4006645-4018676 GCA_032275445.1 Crypturellus soui | reverse complement strand
ATATGGGTGCTCTTGCTGCAAACAAGTGCAAACATGAGCAGGTACAACTGTGAGCTTACACTTACGTGAAATGAATACCAAAAAAAAAAAACTTCTTAAGAGGTAGTGCATTCTTTTTATATATTGAATAAGTAAGCTGTTGTTACTACATTGGTGATTTTATTTTTTGAAATGTTTTATTAATGTAAACATATGGAAAGGATAAAATAATTGTGTAACTTAAAAATAATCTTAGTGTAACTTGATGCACCAATGATAGCTTAGAAGGAAAATTGCTATATTTCCATACCAAGAATCTCATGAAACATCTTCTAGTATGTTACAGCATTGATATCTTTTTTTTTTTTCTGTTAAGTAGACCCAAAGAAAATGTAGTTTTCCCCTTTCCATCTGATAAGGAAAATGGGGTAGCACATAAACCTAATACATAACAAGAGAAAACAGAAATGTAATAGGAAACTTAGGAAACCTGCACAAGGAGAACTTTACATTTTTCTGTGATAAACAGTATTTTCATTTCAAATTTAATATCATCTAAGTAAAACATCACCAAAATAGTTTATTAAGGAGGAGAGAAAAAAATCTTTTAAAAGAAAAACTGTTTTTCTTAGACAAAAAATAATTGAATCAACTGAAAAATAAGCTTTCTACTAAAAACTATTCTACTGACCATTGCTTTCCTATTTGTTGTTCTGTGGTGTTTTTTCTATGAACTTTAATACTGATTTCTTCATTTGTTTCAAGTCCTCGTGGTGAATTTCAAAGAAAGATATCCTGCACAAGTTTTATATATTCTTTTGTAAACCATTTTCAGTTCTTGTTTTTCCCCATAGATCTTGGCAACCCTTTGGTTGTTGGATTCACATGTATCTGTAGATAATGAATTGTAATTGTTTCAATATAGAACTAGATATCTAAACTGTATAGAAAATTTCCTGTCTTTTTTAATACTTTATTTTCAGTATCTAATTTTACTTCTCTGGCTAGCCATTTGACCTTTATATTGATCCTTATGTACTGTTATCATTGCAGCTGCCTCTTGGCCTTATAAATCTATTCAAAACACTACTATGCAATATATAATAGTGCTAGTATTGCTATTTTCAAGATCTACGGTTTTCACGTTGTAAATACTTCCATGAGTGATATCATCACCATTTTTTTTGTAACACCAGGAATAAATCTACCATTCTTACCTTAAATACCATTAAGACTGTTGATCTTGGTTTCTTAGTAAGTCTTACATCTTATGCAGTGGCCTAGCCCCGCTATTCTGCAAGTGGTATAACTTTGACCCCTTGTTAATCTTTTTTTCCCAAATTCTCTTTTTTATATGTATGTATATACACACACTTATATATATGTGTGTGTGTGTATATGTATATAGATAAGTGTATATGTATATATATATTATATTTGTAAGTTCTTCGCTTCCCCTTATAAACAAATATATCCTTAGGCTTTCTCCAAAAGTTACAATGTTGCCAAGCTTCACAACAGAGATTATCCATCTCTTTAATATTATATAGCAATATTAATGTAATATAATATATGTATATGATGTAGTACTATGTTTTGTAGGTATTGGTAGGAATTTACTTTTGATTTAACAAAAGCCAAAACAGTTTTCCTTAAGACTCCATCAAGAAATGGAACTCCTTCAAATGCCTTGAAGTTTGAGATGAATTTTTAGAATTCAAGGATCCTCTCAAGGCTGTTTGTGTAGCCTCTCTGCATAGTATCTCTGAATAAAATACATAGGATTCGCAGATCAGAGACAAATGGGATATATTTTTGTTCCCTGTTATCTTGGAGCTAAAAAAAAAAAATAGTCCATTGTCTTCATAGTGCTCCTGAGACCTTGGAAAATGACTGCCAGTTTTTAAGATCAAGCTTCAGGGGAAGATAGGTGAGAAACATAACATCTTGTGTTGGAGTTTGGTGAAGACGGTTCAAATTAGTCTTTGACTGACCACAATGTGTTTAAGCGAAAGAAGGGGAAAGCGCCAGAAGGAGAAAACTGGATACACAAGTGAGACAAGATCAGAAATCATGAGCTGCAGGGGCAGAGATCAAAAACACTGTAGGAGATTCTAATCTGAGATCAAAGAAGTGTTTCTTTGACTGCTGGGGAAACTGAGACACAAAAATCATGTAGGTGTTTTATCTGCATTTGTATACTTCTCCTAAAGTAGAAGGTGTAAAACTTTGCGATCCTTTTGGAGTCTGTCCAGTTGATTACTTTAAGTATTTGCCTTGAAGTGGAGAAGTATCTTTCTTGGATTTTCTCTTATTTCTCTTACTTATAAAGAGCTGATACTAGCTGGATGACTGTAGTGATATGAGACTGAGTGATCTTTACTCTCTGAAAAGAAGCTCATGAAGACCGTTTCAGAAGGATCTTGCAGAGACAACTAAGAGCAGGTTGTGTGCTGGGTGGCATTGAAACTTCGAAGTGGCAGCACCTAAAGAGGGCAATCTGATATATATTCATTCAAGGTATCAATATCAAAGCTCATTTAGCTCTGTATGTTTGTGGAAGAGCTTTATATACAGGTCCTGATAAAGTTGTCTCCTACCCTGAGTCTTATTGCTACATCTCTTTCTGTCAACAAAATAAAACCAAGCCACCAAACCGCCACCATTTTTTCTGGTCAACTTTAATTTCTCTGACATATTACTGAAGCAATATCCCAGAAAGTCCAAGAGGTGATGCAGTGCTTTCATTTCTTCTTTTCAAAGAGTGTTAAATTAGATTGTTCATTCAGTAGTGCGCATATATAAAGACAACATTTTCATTATTTTTAATGAAAAGCATACACTCTTCCCTCCATTTCATTAAAAAAAAATTAGAATATATAACTATCCTTTCTATTTTTAAGATAGATTTAGTAGCTCTGGGAATTTCAACATTCATTTAAGCATCTGGTAGATATGAAAGTATAAGAAACTTGTCAGAACTGGTGACATAGGGGTGAAATTCCCTAAATCTGTTTTAACCTGTGGAATCGACTTTTGATTGATAGCAATCTCTCTGTGATTAGGAGAGAGGTTATGGCTTGCAATAGTTTGAGCCTCTATCTGGGAACCCTGATCTTCTGAGTTCTGCCCAAACTGTAGAAGTGATTGACTGTGAATTCATATTTCAGCCGTGTCTAGGTACGTTTCCTGACATCGTCCTGTATCTTTGGAGTATCAGAACAAACAGAGAACATGTGTTTGAAAATTATGCTGAAATTGCAGAGAAGTGTGCATAGAATCTCTGTTCCTTATGGCAGGCCAACTAATAAAACAAAATGTTTCCCAAATATTGTGTAAGTTTTATAATATGTAACCAGACAAGAATAAAAGTCCCTTCTTGCACTGAAATATCAGCATGACTTTCTGAGAAAGAGATTAATTTCCTTCAGTCCTAATCTAATTTATGAGACATCACTGACTTGAAATGATTATCTGTGAACAATAGTAATATGTTGTCTTCCATCTACTAATACTTCAAATAGCCTTTTATAAAATATTTTACTGTAAATATTTTATAAATATTTTTATTTAGTAAATATTTTATAAATTATTTACTTTTTTTTCTGTTTCATAGTGGTGTATTTTTAAGCAAACTTTGTTTACAAAGTCCTAGAAAGTGATTGAAAATCTTAAAATATATAGGAAAGTCATGTCTTGAAAATGTGTCATTAACTACTAAGTTTGTCACCACAAAGGTAGGTATAGCACATTTTTAATGTTTTCTTTGTGACTCATTTTGCTTCTTTATATCCAATGTTAAGCTGCAAAAGTGAGGAGCTAAGCTGCTTATTGGAAATTCCAACCAAGGAAATGTGTATTGTTAATATTAAAGTTTATTATATCAACACTAAAAAAATCATTACTGCAGCTGTTTTCAAAACCGTTCTTAGACAGAAATGTACCCAGTATCCCAAAATTACAGCTAAATGTCTGAAAGAATACTTTGGAAGCATATTTAAAAGTTTGTTATCATTATTGAATTATTAAATTATCATCATTAAATATATGAAGTGCTTTGAGTAAATCATATTTAGAAATTACTTTGAATAGATGATGGCAAGATGTTTCAGAGATATTCCAGGGAAAATTAACTTCTTCACACGTTTATAGTAAGCTTCTGGACTAAGATCAGAAGTAAAATTAAAAAGATCACAGGATACCATAGTTTAATTGTGTCCAGATATTTATCTTGTAGATAAATAGATTCAAATCTCGAATGGTATTCTGTAAAAAGATCTCTGCAGATATATCATTATCATATTTAAAATATTACTGGATGTATTTTTGCATTAATTTGACAGTATTGATGTATTATGGGCAAATGAAGTGATTATTGAACAGAAAGATACCAGGATTACTGATAGTTCAAATCACTGGAAAGATTAATCATCACTGTAGCAGCTAGTTCAGAAGAATGTGTTAGTGCTGATGCCCTCTGCAGAATTAGGCCTTCCCTAAGTGTTTGTACCCCATTCTATAGAAAAGAGTTAGCAGTAGAAATCAAACTTTTAATGATAAAATCCTTTGTCTGATTTGATAGACTGTTGTTGCAAAATATTTGTGATGTGTGAATGGGTGGATATTCAGAATGAGATGGCATTGATGTTTTACAATCACAAATTATTTGTATGCTGATTTGTATCTTGTCCTGTTATAGCTAGTATCAAATATATTTAGAAACATTACTGATTATTCAGTTTCTGGTTTGAGCTCTCTGGAATGTAAGCTCACATTTGAGCTCAGTGTTGAAGACGTGTAGATGAGGCGCTTAGGGACATAGTTTACCAGGCATGTTGTGAAGGTTTTATGGTAGGATTTGATGATCTTAAAGGTCTTTTCCAGCCATAATGATTCTATGATTCTATGAATGATGTCACTTACATTAGGATGATATTTCTCCTGTGAGGGGAATTTCTCCTGTGTAGAGGGAATCTATTGAGAAAAATTACACACACAGTTGAAGATAATTAAATCTCATTATTTTCTGCTACTCTTTATTATTAGTAGTAGATAGCAATACTAGTTTTTTTATTGTATGCATGTGACATCCATTGATACTATAAATATTCCCTTGCAGTCAAAATGTTTTTGATAAAATGGTGTCATTATTCATTTCTTCATGCAACTATTGAAATACAAAAACAGCCCAAAATATTTTATAAAGAATAAGCAGTTGTACCTTTGTTCTTCAGTCAACTTTTATGATTTCCTCTCTTATAACATATTCCGCTTTGGCTGCTTTGGCAGAAAATCCTGTTGCTTCTTCCTTCTAAATGCTTCTCTGCATTCTATTCAGTTGACCTCCATTGCTTAGAGCGGCTTCTGAGTTACAAGTTCCCATTCTGTTCCAATAGCATCTTTCTTATACCAAGGTATTGGGAAATATCAGCTTCTGATAGCTAGTCTAAACTTAGTTTGTTCTCCCTTCCTCCTCTATGAATATCAGTCATATGGTATTAGTCTTTAATTCACTCTTAACAGCATTTTTGCATATTTCTTGCCTCCTTCAGTGTGTAGAACGGCTGATATCTCTGGAAGGGGCTACCGTGTGTTTTTTTCAGCATGTGCTTCATGACAGGGACTACTTCTTGACCATCTTCTAAGAAAGAACTTAAGGTACTGAAGCTTGATCTGTTTAGGGCTTAGGTGCCAAAGCCTGACATTCCAGAAATCTCCCTCAGGTGCTAAAAATCCTGGAGCACCAAAAACATACCTCAGGGAGCTCTCTGCTGCACATGGTGGTTTTCATGGCTCCTGAAGCTAACAATCCTTTGCTTTTCTTTTGAAGCACATGTTTACCACCGCCTCTACTAGAGATGCAAGCTCTTCTTCCCAAGGAAGCAAAGCTAAGTGAAAGGGAAACTAACTGCACCATCATCAACCTTGATGCAACCTGGAGAGCTTTGCCCAAAATCAGGGTCTCTTTAGCAAGGCCACATGGCTCTTATTTAACTCAAGTGTGTATATTTGCTGAGTAGCAAGATAGCTTTTGAATGCTGCTGCTATACCATGCCAGTATAAAACTTGAGAGCTTAGCATAGGAGTTTTGCTCCGGGAGTCAGGTAACATTAGCCTGGGTTAGTGTCAAAGTGTTCCTGTCTGTCTGTTTTGAAAATTCTGAAGACTGGGGAGGCAGACGTGTGCTTTCCAACATAAATTACCCTATGATCCTCCAGTACTCATACTGGAGAAAGAGAATGGTTTGAAATATGCACTTGAGCTTCAGGTTTTTTGAAGTCCTCTTATTAATGAGTGTCCTGTTTATATATAGACACCAGTCTGTAACACCTGATTTCCACATGTAGACAACATTACTTGGCCTTTCTAGTTATTTTTGGGAATATGTATATTTTTCTGATATTGGCATCTGATAACTTTTGAACTTGCTCCATGGAGTGTGAAAGGAACACACTACAGTCCAGTACCTTCATTTTTTTTACTAACTGGAAAAGACACCAAGTCTTTTCATTATGAAATCAACATCCTGTAATGTTAGCTAGAGAAAAAAAAGCTTCATATTAATTAGGAAAAATACAGAAAGGAAGGTATTGTAATTTTATTGCCACTTATTCTGTGCACCTTTTGCTAGAGAGTGGTTCAAAAGCCACTCTAGCAGTGTCTTTGAAAGCATTTTAGAAGAACACATAAATTAGCTCAGAAACTTTCTGTAGATAAACTTTCAGAATCCCCGCCAAAGCCCAAACATCTTAAGTAATGTTGTGGACCCACCCTTTACTTCCACAGGACATGTTCTCATTCAGGAAGTCTGCTAATTATTCTGAATCAAAGAGCCGGACAAGCATATCCTTCCAGTCTGGAAGATATACATCTGGTGAGCTTAGGAAGGGCTTCTACTAATAATATTCAGGTAACTGTTACATGTGAAAATATTACCACTCATTCCTCTGCCTAGGAAAAATTATTACTCATGTATGAGTCACAAATAAATGAAGAATATATGGATAAGATAAAAAAAAACTTTTAAATCTTTATATTATTTTTCACATATTTCTCTACAGGGTTTTCTGGTGTGCTGGATATAATATAGAATTTATATATATATAATATATATATATAAAAGTTTTGTTAGAGGTGTTTGATAGTGATTTGAGTGAAAATGGCTTATTCTAGAAAATGAAAATGATATTTGTGAATTTTGCTGTAAGAGGCTGAGTCCTCTATTATTCTTCATTCATTCTACTGTTATTATTTTTTGTTCACAAGTTTTGAATGAGCAAAGGAACATATAATTCTCTGATATTATTGAATGGTTTTCATACAAGACCTTTCCTAGTCAGTTACATGGTCAAAATTTACAATGTTCTATCTATTTATTGCATCTTTCTCTGACATTAATGAATACATTATGTATGTACAAATCTTCCTTGCATTAACTGTGTTACTGTGAAGATTACACCTTATTCATGTCATATATTGTTTTATACCTTGACACCCTGTTTTATACCCTTTTCACCCAAACAAAATATTTTCACTTTCAAAACCACTTCTGACTTAATCCCATTTTTCAGCCTTCATTAATCAAAGATCAACCACCATGTCCAGCCAAGGCAACACCACAGCTTTTTATGCCATTTGCTAGCTTGTAAACAAGAATGTTTGTGGTTTCTCCTAGGTGTAGCTCCCTGAAAAATCCCCCAAGTCAGTTAATTGCTCTCATTAATGTTTTTCATTACAGTTCTAATTTGCCCTGATGGCTTTAATGCCTGGCAGCAACAAAGATACTATTATACTTATTAATATCTTAAGACCTTGCACTCCTGCACCTGTTGAATCCACTCATTGTATCTGAAAGTCTGCTTTGTAACATCTCCTGAAGCAGGGGCTATTTTATGTCCATGAAATGTACAGTGCACTAAGGGATTAATCCTATTTCATCATAGCTCCTAGTGATAGCAGTAGTATCTCGAACTGTGTGCAGTAACTCAAACACAATATATAATTGTGCCAGAAGTAGAAGTTTCCCGAGTTTCTGAGTATCATTGAAATTCATACAGCATCAGGAAAAGTCAGATTCTGACACTTCTGGATGTGTTAGGCGGTTTTGAAAAGTCTCCCTCAGGGTAAATTTCTTTCCGCAATTCCAAAGGGTGGAAAAAATATCTAAATCAGGAGCATCTTCTTGTGCTACTTCTACTTACATAAAGTGAAAATAGAATTTGCTGTTCACATCTTTACACTTGTAGCAGAGAGAGCAGTAGCATTAGAAGGGAAGTTAGTACAGTCTGTTCTCTGTGTTCATGGTGGATGGAAGAAGGATTAATGGGTTTAAAATGCAACAAGAAAAAGCTGGTTAGAGTCTAGGAAAAAGAAAATCTATCTCTAAGGAGAGTGAAATGCCTGGGGAGTGTAAAATCTTCCTTCTCAAAAGTATGCCAGAATAGGTTAGGCAAATATCAGGATGAATTAGATGATAAGAGGTTCTTGCCTCTCAGATACCTCTCAGGGTCCCTTTTAGTATTGGCAGGCATGTCTCAGGTGGACAGAAAGGTAGGGAGATACGGAGGTAGATAGTATGATTCCCAGTTTCACAACCAAACCAAACCAAAATAAAAACAGGGGAAAACATGTTTTTAAGAAGGAGTACTTAAGAATGATAATGATCAAGTCAAGACAACTTCAGCCAATAATTGTGTAGACCATTGTTTATTTGACCTATAATAGTGTTGTGGGGTTTTTTACATACTATTTATTTATTCACAAGAAATTTATATATTTATTTCTATTCATATTTATATAAATATATATTTATTCATATGAAAAAGTCTAAAAGACTCTCTTTGAACAAAGCAGAGTCTTTCTTCTTTTTATCTATCTATTTGTAAACTAGATCCCCTGTTTTTTATTAGACATCTGTTTATTTCAGAGAAAGTAACTGAGAGTTTTGCAAAGCATAACTAAAGGAGTGGAAGCACACAAAACTTTTGCATAGTTTGTTTTTTGAGACTTTTGTTTAAATAGGCTGTAAGTAAAATCAAAATGAAAGGGCTGGGTTTATAGACTGAACTCTGCTTTGAACATCTGAAGAATCACAGAGTAGATGATAGAAAAATACCTAAAAGGTTGAGAAGATTAGTTTGATTAGTCACCTCAGTAGATGAAGAAACCACTTCCACGTGTGAAGACCAGTGTACAAGCTAATATGAAATCCTTGCAACTTTGGCTACATCAGACATCTGCAATAGCCAAAGCAATCTGGATGGCAGCACTCAGTGTAATTAAATGTAATTTCTAAGCTGCTTTACTGTAGGAACTGAGCTGTTACACCTTTGGGCAGCAATGATTCAGTGGAGCAATCTTGATATCCAACCTTTCTCTATTACTTTCATAAATACACTGAAGGCAAACTTGGCATAGCTATTCTTTTAAATCAAAGAATTTCATGGAATTGAATAAAAATATCTTGCTGTTTCTGCTAAGCAAATTTCAATTAATAGATATTCTGTTTTCATAAACATACTCTTCTGCTCACCTACTGAATGTTCCCAAATGCATACTACCTTCAATCTTCTCGTGAAAAGGCAATCTGGAGATAAAATTATATCTTTTTATAAATAAAGAAGGAATGAATTTATCAAACTTCTATTTGTATCACCTTCATATAATATTTCCTCTGGGCCACATTAAGCCACTAAAATTTAGCACTGAGAACTTAGAAGAAGAAAAGAGGCAAAATATGAGAGTAGGTTAGTGCTTTCTGCTTCATCTGCAAAGTTTTTACAACCAGATTCCTACTACCAGTTTATTAATGCATAGTAAAAGACTGTCAACATTTTTACTTTTTTTTTTCAAGTTAGTAAACTGACAAAAAGATCATATTCCTGGATTTTTCTGCAGTTTTCAGTATGTTCTCTATCTGTTGCTGTATGTCAGTTCTAAATACAGATTTAGACAATACTGATGTCCATACATTAGCTATTTAGTTATTCTATTCTCATCACCATTGAGAACTAAGAGCTTAGAGAACATCCACATCTCACCAGCCTCCTCTGTTTCCCTGATCCATTTGAAGAAATACAAAAAAGAAATATTTTAGCTTTAGTGAATTTGTGTTTAACGCCTGGCCCACTTCCCCAGGTTTGCTGTTTCTTAAGTAATAGTAAGAAACTTTAGAAGCTGAACTTATCATTTTTTATTGACCATAAATATCTGGCAGAAAGGTTGAAAAAAAGTGTTATTCAATAGCCAAATGTTAGTTTGAAGTTTGTACCTTTCATTGTTTTTGAATTACTCTATAGCGTTTATTGTAATTATTTAGAGAATGCATGTACGTGGCTGAAATAAATTAATCCACAGATCTAGTTTATGATGTAACACAACTGCGCAGGTATTACTGCAAAATCTGTAGTTTCTCTAAACGAGTTGCCGAATCTGGCTGTGACAGCTCCATGCCCCCAGGTCCAGGCAGTGGGAGCAGGTATTCCCGGCAGATGCTGAGACAAGCACGTGCAGCACGCAGGGCTGTTCATACCCGTGGCCAGCCAGGCAGATCAGGCACGCTCAGCGCAAACATCACAGCCAGCCTCATCGGCCTTCTCTGGCTGGTCAGGATGAAGGTGCATGAGTGGGGCATGTGCACATATATATACTTGTATATCATCTATATGCTTATATTTGTCAAATCTGTGCAGCCTGGCTTAGACGCTCGGCCTGCCCAGTAAATGACCCTGGATGCCTGATGTCCCAAGCTGATTGTGCCTGGAGATCTGCAGTCCTACCCAGTGGCTGGTACAGACCCTTGCATGTGAACACACACACACGCACACAGAGGCACGCAGATACATGCACGCACAAGTTGGTTTCACAATTGATTCCCCCAGACCGCATGGTCTCTCCAGCATTCAGGTGGGGTTCCCTAGCCCCTTTGATGGCCAAGTCCCGTGTGGCCCATGGCCTCAGCTGGTTTATGGGATCTCCTCGCCCACCCTCATCCCACTGTCCTTCTTTGGGAGATGAGCTTTTTATAAAGTAACCTAAGTTCCATAACCTTTTCCCTATTGGTGGGTACACCCATTGGCTAAGAAGGCTAAGTACAATGGAATTCAATTCTCTTTAATAATCTTTTGGCCTGCAGTGGTTTTGATAAGAATAGATTTAAGAAAGTCAGATTTTCCCATGCCTAACTCAGGGATTTGGAAAACTGCTGAACCTGTTGAAGGAAAGGAGCCTATAAAAACGAGGGAGATCTTTACCAACGCATGTAAAATTAGGACAACGTACAGAAAGGCAACCAATTTCTCCAGAGTCAGGAGCAGGGATCTCTGGAAGAGGACTGTCCAGCCAGGGGATATTCCCCTTTCTGAGCACTAGGAAGGCTATTCCTTATCATATAATATATGATTTACTGTTTTGATTTACAATGTGACATTCTAAGTGTAAATAGCACAAAGAAGCTATAAAGAATATACATATATAGGGATATAAAGTCTACTGGATAAATACAAAAGGTAAAACCACTGAATAACCATGCCCATTTTATTAATATGAGTTAACTTAAATCTCTTCAATTTAATATGACTTTTTCAAATACCAAGAATTATTCTATCAGAATGAGTTGTTGGAACAAATCAGACATGAAACTTTGTGCTAATAGGTGGCTCATTTTGATTTCAATGAGTCATTTGTTCCAAGAAAATCAGTATTAGTAATTTTAGCCAAGCAACTCTGGCATTCTCCAGAATAATGTATAATTATGGTATCACAATTCTATGTAAAGGAGCTTTTCCCTGCATATTTCTTTGCTTATTAATGAACTACACAATGAAAAGAATTAATCTGCATGAGTGATACTTGCTGTGCTGGTACAAATAATTTTGTTATTTCTGTTTTGTTTCATTCATTTACATATTGGATATAGGAGTAAGAAAATGTTGTGTGATGAATGAATAACAGAACTGGCCTCATCATAATCTTAGATGCAGATACACAATCTATACTAGTGGATGTTGTAGGGTTTGGTTAATACTACATGATTTGTTTGATTAGTACTGCA
>JAUBNY010000534.1:3982332-4006545 GCA_032275445.1 Crypturellus soui | reverse complement strand
ATGCAGATACACAATCTATACTAGTGGATGTTGTAGGGTTTGGTTAATACTACATGATTTGTTTGATTAGTACTGCATTACCCTTGGCTTGCAGGAGCCAGGAGAATTCTTGCTGGCATGTGTTTATTTAAAGGTCATATGTGGGTATGAACCCTGCTCAGAATATAACAATATAGTTATCTAAACCTGGTATTTTATTTAATTACTAAATTACTAGGCCTACACAGCACAGTGATAATCTGAACAGCTTCTGGACCACAGTCTTTATCCAGCAGCCTGTGTTGAAATGGATTGGATGCCATGAGGTTGCTCCAATGAAAATAACAACTTAGGACAAGGTTCTGGTGCTACAATAATAGAGCAGAGCTGTCATCTTGGCTAAAAGCAGCAGCTGCATGAGGGGAAGCTGCAAAGGTGGTGTATATGGTAGTCCGCATCTTCACAAGGAAAATGACAAATGTCCCAAGAAACAACTGCCAGCTGGACATTCATTCCAGAAGGCAGGATATCGGATGGGATATAGTGACTTTTAACCCAAGACATCACAAAGGTGACAATTTTATTTGTAGGAGGATAAATCTATTGTTGGATCTTCCCAAATTAATGCTATTGTTTCTTTCCTCTTAATAAGGTAGGCTTTGTTCATCCAGAAACACAATGCTTTTAAGGCAGAATTTATTGTTTTTTAAGCTATTCCAAAGAAAGGTAATTGTGTTCCTAAATTTCTATATAGGGCTTGTTAACTTCAGTTCAACCTTAAATATTTAAACCCAGCCTTTTTTTACCACCTTCAGTATCTGGCAAGAGAATCACAGTTATACATTTTTAAAAATAAATGAGCAAATGAATATTAAAAATCCAAAGGCAATTATCACATGTCCTCAAGGATTATGGCAATAATAATAATAAGTTCAGCAATGATTTGTTGTACCAATACCTTCAGATTCATTTCATAATACTTTAGAAGTTAAACATGTTGGCACTTCTCCTTTTATTCAGCTAATCGTAACCTGTATAAAATCAATTTTATTACCCAGCAGAATGCTGAATCACTCATCAGGGCCTCACTCAGGAAAAAAATTGTTTTACCTGTGGCAATACTGTAAAATAACAAATTATTTCGAAAAGAACCTTGATCTTTGTGAAGACTGCTTTAGATCCCATTATTAGTTTGTCAGCTATCAAAAGAAACTGGGCTATGATGCTCTGTCTACCATTATAGTTCTCTAGTTGGGACTTAAAATAGGTCAGAAATGATTAGATGCCTATGGATTGGTTTGTATTTAGAAGAATTGTGTGCCCATTTAGAAATTACACAATTGGGTTTTGTATTCTAAGACACTTATGTCAGGCTGTAAGGGCAATGGAGATTTTATTCCAAAAAATGGATAATGAACAAATGTCCGTACCAATATTTTATAAAATCTGTTCATGAACATTATGATGCACCTGAAGACCTTGACACAAGCAAACAGAACCATTCTTCACTCTTGCTCTTAAATGAAACCTCAGCTGACTGCAGCCTTGAGAGAGAGGTCTCAGGTCTGGGTTCCGGTTTTCCTCGTTAGCATGTAAGATTATTAGGGGAGTTATTAGGAAGCAGAGGATGTGTTACCACCAGTAAACTGGTAGCACATGGTCTGATGTCGGGGCTGGGTTACTGCGGTACTGCAGCTTGAGGCACAGCAAGGAACAGCTTGGTTGGAACTTAAGACCAAGACTGAGACTATGACAGGGAGCTATGGAAACAGGTGCAGGGAAAAAAAAGGAGGCAGAGCCTGACTGAGAAAAAGATGTCTGATGATTTGATTTGATTTGATTTGATTTGTTAGAATTCAGGCACATAGGAATTTGCACTTTAAGGCTTCCCAGCTTCTCTTTTATCAATTCTACCACATCAACTGTTTCTTTCCTACTATTTTGTTACTTTGAAATTAGACTATGCACCAAGCTGCTAGACCAGCCAGGGCCTGAAGCTGGCACCGAAAGCAGCAGTGGCCACACGGAGTCGTGAACTCTGGACGGCCGGCCCTCATTCTCTGAGATCTGTACTGTTTGCTTAATTGTTTCCAGAAGCTGTTTAGGATGTTATAAATCACAGAGGCCTCGCAAATGTCACATTACCCAATGTCCTGTTACAATAGCTGCTGCCAACAGAGAACCTAAACCTGGTTTCTCTGTGCTCTCCCCTTCCCTTTCCCCTCTCTCCATAGGCATTTTCGGAGGCATTCTCTGTGAACGCTGCAGAACCGTAAACATTACCTCCAGCACCGCCCATGTCTACAACTGCATAAATACAATAATCTTCCGTTCCACATTACAAAAGACATCTGTTAAAGATGGCAGAAAAGGTGTTCAAAATAAAGATGAGAGGTTGGTTGGGTTTCCAGTTAAGTGAGACTTGAATGTTGCTGTCATTTTATACAATGTTTGATTAATACTTAGGGCTTCAGATAGGCACATATCATTATTTATATTAAATAGATGGATGTTGAATTTCAGTTCCAGTGGCAATGCATTTTGCCAATTATCCTTAAGTATTTCCCTTGAACTGTAGTCCCTGTGGACTGAACACTAATAGCTGAAGACTAAAATAATGTTCAATTTAAGCTTCATAGCTTGTACTGAGTTTTAATGTTAGTCTTATACTACTTCTGAAAAACAAAAAAAATGCACAAGTATTTTTAACATTATATAAATCTACAGACTGAGATGACTATCCTTAGCCAAACTTATGAGGAAAAAGAACTATAACATAGCAAAAGGAAGCAAAAGCATATGCAATGGGAATAATTTACTGCGTTTCTTTAGTGGAAAATATTTTAAAGGAACTTGGAAGTATTTAGTAGTAGAAGAAAAAATATTCCTGAAATAGCAAGCAGTTATGTTTAGTGACAAGTAGAACATACATCCAAGAGCAGGACCATACCATTAGACAAAAATTTAAAATGTTTTTCTATGATGAATACATAGCCACACTGTATAGCATGGCATTAATATTGTTTGATGCTATATATTATTATTTTAATTTCATAATTATATTAAATGAACTAAGAAGTTTGCAAATAAAAGAGATTAAGCTGTTTTGTTAACTTACTTTCCTATGTCAAAATCAGCCTATCTGTAGAATAAAGATGGTAACATTTAGCGTGGAATGCATCTCACCTAATTCATGAACTACCCAGGTCAGTGATTTTGTCTTCCTCTATAGTTAATGGAAAGCAATGAGGAATTTCAGTATGCTTATTTGAAGCATGAATTTAACAGTTAGAATTAAGTAAAAGAAATTCAATGTATTTATAGATGGAAACAAACTTTAAATGTGAAATAATAAAGTTTTTACTGAAATATGGCATTTTTTTTATGATGGGACATTTATGATGAAATAGTTTTGGATTTAGTTGGATTTAGTCTAAATTCACGTCTATCAATCAGAAATGTGTGAATGTGGTCATTCTTTGGCATTTTGACTGTTCAGATGCCCTTAGGAGATTGTCGCTAGGGTTCTCCCTGGGATTGGAAGGGGTAAAACTTGAAAGCCCTTATTTTAAAGTCCATATTGGTTATCTTTTTGATTTTTTTAATGAAAAATAACCAGTGAGAAATGTCATTTATATTTACAGAAAAGATTACATGAATGAACAGTTCTATATTTGTCCTTGCCATAACATATTTTTTAAAGTGCTGAAAATGAAATATTATAAATGAATCTTATAACAGTTCCAGCTGCAACTGAATGCAACAGAATGAGGCATATATATATATATATAAAAGCAATGGCTACAGTGGTTTCTCTTCTGTGAATTGAAATTTTGTAATTTATTTTCAGTTCTTATTTTGGTGTGATTCAGTACTAAGACTCTGCGTGCTGTTGTTGGCATGTAAAAATCATGATAGTAGCAAAACACAACTATTTCTTAGAAACTACAGGCGAATGATCATAAGGAAATATTGCAAATGCACAGGAGTTATAACTACATTCTTCTATTTTTGAAAGCTTTGGAAAGTTTTCTAAGTAGGTGACAAGGAACAATAAGCATACATCATTTGCTCTGTTGCAGTTAGCATTGATAGTAAAGACTGCAGAATATTGAATGTGTAACATGAAAATAATTTTCCATTACTGATAGCTGCTTCCAAAGGACACTGTGTGCACATTCTATTTTAACAGTGAAGGAAACATGGTATAAAGATCCAAATGTATTTACATGATTTCAGAATTCTGAAGAACATACACATAAAAAATGTGATACTCACCTGCAGTTAGTAGCACACCTTCCCTTTAATATCCTTTGCTAGCATAGGAAGGATATAAGTACATACTATTTTTAGACATAATTATAAAATCTTAGTAGCCTGAGCACAGGAAATGTCTAAGTGGTCATTAATGGTAATTAATAATAGGAGAGCATGTTCTACTTCTGACTTCATGACGTAAAATTCTCTTTTATGAACTCGTTTAAAAAATTATGGCACAGAAATAATTTAATTCTTAATAGGACACTAGAAACCTCACAGACCCAGACTAAATTTCCATCAAATACAATGATCGAGATGTTAAGTTTTAAATACAGCTACAAATTATGCAGTTACGTGTTTTCTACTGTTTAACTATATAACAAAATTATTATGTAGGGATTTTTTTTTAAATTGCACCATTATAACGGCTCTCCAAATACATTTCCTATTTTTTTTTCTTACAGAAACATTCATTTTGATATTACTAACTATACTTCAAATGTAGAAGGTAATGACTGCATTTTATTTTGAGCATAGAACTTATTTTGAACTTTAAAAGGCACAGCTAAGATTTGGGTAAGTAGTTATGCTTAAAACACCAACCATGGCATGGGAAAATTTTTTCAATATAACAGATGCCTTTCAATGTCTTCAGGGGAAGTTAAATGATTGTACTGACATCAAAAGAATGTAATTAAACACCTATGATGGCTAAACAAAATAATAGCAAGTATAGGCTTCTTCACATTGCATTAGGTAACTATACTCTCACAAATGGGTTGGGCATTTCCTCTGACAGCTCATATATGAAGTTTGATTTGAATTAATTAAAATTTGTGGTGAAAATAGCATGTATATTTATTCCACATCAGAAAAATGAAAATAATTAACCATTTATCTCTAAGTGTGGGCTTGCTACTTTGAGTAGCTTTCTAGTATAAAAGGTGTTGCCTGTCTACTCAGAAGTGTTCTATAATTGAAAACACAAATAAAAATACAGAATGTCACATGGCTATCCATTACAAAAGCCTGCTAGACCAGAATCTTTACTACAGAATTTAACTGTAGAAGACTTTAGGAGCCAAAGTTGGTTTGCCTAAAATATTGGGACCTGAAATTTTGAAACGCAAGCTCATAGTAGGTGTATTTGCTATCTTTAAATTCAGATATTTGTTCCTCTAGTTCCTCTACCATGTTCTGTATTTCTTTTAATTTATAGTTTGTCTCTAAATGTGCTCTGACACAGGCATCAACTTTGTGAATACATCACAAGGGATAGGAGATGCAACAGCTTTCTCTGATGACTGTCACACTGCTCTTATAGAGAGTCTATGCATAAGACAATTCGTTTAGATGCCTTTTGATAGCTGCAAGTTACAAAGGCTTGCATTGCTTTAATGTGATTGGAAAATGTACATCTTGACTACAATAACCAGGTTGTCATAAAATCACCAGAGATTAGCAGATATCTCTCTCACTCTTTTTTTAATTTTTGTTTGTTTGTTTGTTTGTTTGTTTTCAGTATGGGCATGGCATCTTCATTGTGAAGGTAACAGAATTTCATCCAGTGGCCAGCAGAAGGTGTTTAGAGAATAAGAATATGGAACAACTAGATGAAAGCCCTCCTTCAGGTCTTCTTTCCCTCCTAGCTTTCCAAAGCATCCATCAGCAAGTAGCTGATAGATTTCTATTTCACTGGTCAAAAGATTGTGTATTACATAGTGAATCAGATTGCATAGTAGTGTTTACATTCAGAATGAAACCAGTTCCTTGGATTTTAATGATTTAAAAACGCTACAGATTTTTATCTACTAAAGACAATGATGTACTTCATATTTCCCAGAAATGAAAACAAAAGTTTAGAGATTTTTTCATGAAAAGAGACAAAAATGTAAAAGGACAGTGGAAAAGAAGTTACACATCATAAATCAGCAGGATATAACATTAACCAAGGTATTCATGTTCATTTAGCAAATTCTGCAGGATTTGATTTTGTGCATGCTGTGACAGAAAAAGGCAGGATTTCTTGCCTCCTCTGTATGTCACAACGTAAGATTTCAGCTATAGCTTATATCAACATCCTGTCAGCTTAGTCCTAAGGTACTTGAAAACAATATATACAAAGTTTATAGCAACTCTCAATGCTGTGGAATGAATGACTACTATAACATAGTGCTATGGATAAGGTCAAGCAAAATCACAGGCTAAGCCCTTCCAAATGTTTTTCCTTCAGATGGCAGACCATATAACAGGAAAAGTTATATGATTTAATTGTATGTAGCAAGTTCTATCCGGATTATGGTAATAGGTAAGCTCTAGCCCATTCCAATTTTAATATGAAGTTCAAAATGAGATTGCTAGTGTGATTGGTTGTATGAGAAGAGTCACAAACCTACAGGCACATTGCTGAGGTTGCTTGTGGCAAGGAGCCAGGAATTCTGTCAGAAAGGCTAAGGAATCCTCACCAGCAGGAATATTTAAAGTCACTTTAAAATGTCACCATTAACATCACATTGAAAAGGCGAGTATTATGGGGATAGCCATCTTTAAGGTCTTAGCTTCTAGTTTTATCAAAAACTGTGTCTGCTCAGACATTTCTCTGACAGATAAAAAGAAGACAATGAATTGAATTGCTCTAAGCAAAAGTGACTTTTTAGGGATGAGGCCTTTTTTTCTTTTTTTTTTTTTTTCAATCATTCTTTACTCTATAAATCCTGGGGGGGGAAAAGTAGAAGTGATGAATAATACTTTATGACCCTATCACAGTCTACTATTGGCAATTTTTATGGTTTTAAAGGTTTTTAATGTTTGGTTGCAAAGCTCCTGCACATACAATGGTGATTTTATAATATAGAGAATACCTACACAGGGTATCTGATGTACAAAGGAAGCAAGCAAACAACAAATGGAAAGGCTAAAAAAGTATTCACATTTATTTTAGAATGGTGCTCAGAAAGACAAGAACTGGAGACCTCACATGATTTAATCTAATGCATCCTCAAAATTTCTAAACATGTTTGTTTACTAAAAATCTAAATGTAAACCAATGTCTTAATCAGTCTTGTGGGATGCTAACATAAGCCTTATTTTAAAAGATAAAGAGTATTTGAAAACAGAATTAAAAATAAATAATTAATAGCTATTTGAGTGATTTTATCACAGAATCTTTCAAGTTGGAATGAACTTCAGAAGGTCTTGAGTCCAACTTTCTGCTCAAAGCAGGGTCAGCTGAGGTTGCTCAGGATTTCACCCAGTCAGACAAATCTCCAATGACAAAGATCACTCAGCTTCTCTGGGAAACCTGTTCCAATGTTTGGTTATTGATGTACGTTTTGTTTTTTTCCTCATTTAAAGTTGGCATCAGAATTTTCCTTATTCTCTTGTCATGTAACTCATTACCTTAATCTAGCACTGTCTCCTTATAACCCCCTCATAACTACAGGAAAGCTGATATTAAGTCCCTGTGAAACCTGCTCTTCTTTGGGCCAACGAGCTGTTCCCTCAACCTGTTCGCAGGCTCGACTGAATCACATTTACAATATGCATATAGAATAGAACACAGAAAAAGCAAGTTATACACCTAATGTTTTAAAGATATCATGTAATAAAGTTGAAAACACTTTTTAGTTAAATCAAATAGTAGAAAGAATTTAGAAAAATATGAAAGATATTTGAGTACTACTTAAAAGCTTTTTCCCAGACACTGTCAAGCTTACCATTACGAAAGATTATTCTGATCAAAAGCAAACAAAAAAATAAAACTGAACAAAAGCCATTTAGAGAGGTAATGAAGAACTGTGAAAAAATACACATAAAAAGTGAAAGATGGGAGAAGCTAATGCTAATGAACAAAGTCACAATATCTAGTTATCAGCTAGGAACTGTGGGAAACTCATAAAGATAAAAGGTACACAGAGAAATCTATGGCAGGAAATGTGAAGAAAAATTTTGAATGCCGATTTGGAAGTAAAGGATTCATAATAACTTATCATTTGTTTTCTTAGTGAATAGGTAATTGTCAGTAAAACACTGAAGAGATTGATTTGCTCAATAACTAATGAAGATGTAAACCTAATGATGTGGCAATTATAGGTCTACTGATCCAACACTGATTCAAGGTAAGATAAAGAGCGCTTAACATTGGACATTATTAATAAAATGCTGAAAGAGAATAACCTAATTAATGCTAATCAATGTTGATTTATAAATAATGACACTCATATAATTGCCTAGATATCTTTTCCTTATGAGATTCAAATACAGTTTGCAAAGTTGTTGGTGCATTAGTTGTTAGAGATTAATAAAGAATTGTGGTAATGCAAATATTTTTCATTAAGCTGATTAATGCTAGATCAACAACAAGAATTCAATGGTTTATAAATTATAGACCTGCAATCACAAGTTCTCAGCATGTTTGCAGTTCAACACTTTCAACATTTTTATCAACAGCATGGAACGAAATTACCTCTGACCAATTTGCAACTGCGGCAATAAAAACACTTAGAAGGACAAAGCAATAATACGTAACAATTTAGATAACAAGTTGGGTGCAATAAAAGTCCACATGTCTGGAATTCAATCAAGTCGAAGTTCGCACTTTTAGGGAAAAAAAGAACATGTCCCAGAAGTCCCAGATTAAGGTATTCTTTCCTAGGAAGCAGAGGTTTAAAATAATTCAGAGGTCACATTGGATAACCAGCTGAAAGCAGTGCTCAGTACAGAGAAAAGAGCTGAAGCAGCTGCTAAATGAAAAATAGTAGAATACTTTGTAAGGAGAAGCAAAGCTGTTTTACCTCTGTGTTTTTGGCATTGCTTTCCTGGAATGCTACAGTCAATGAGGGAATTTATAGCTCAGAAAGGAAGTGGAAAAGTGAGACACTGAGAAAACAATGATGATACCGAACTAATTCAGTTCTATGCCCTGGTCTCACATAACAGAAGACAGATAATTTGATAATCTTTCTGGAAAACAGCATCTTCACCTTGAAAAATAAAACTGTCCTTGTTCTTCTTCTAACAGAGAAAGCAGTATGAAATAAAATAATAGGTAAATATTAGTAGCAAAGATAATTTGTCTCTGGAGAAATTTAAAAGATTTTTGTCACAGGAAACTTTTAAAATTAATTTTCATGTGCTTCAAAGGGAATTTCAAATAGATTCTGCTCATCCATAACTTTTGGATTGGATGCAGTAACTAACTCAGTTAAGTTTCACAAGCATCTGTCCTGTAATACAGACATAAGATGAAGATAATTGTCTTTCATTGCCTTAAAACCAATTACGTATGGTAATGCAAGGTGACAGTTCCATATGGTCAGTTCATTAAGATGGACACGTCAACTTGAAAACACATCTTCCCCCATCAGTGTTGCTTGCAGAATGAGTCCTCTTTACTCTCCCATTAGCAATTTATGTAGCTTTCCAGCACAAGTTTTGATCCACGTTGCTAAATACTATAGTAAGCTTGGCAAATAATGAAACAAGGTTCAGGTTCTGAGCACGATGCTCGTGACTGCCTATCACTAAATCCAGGGTGTGTCCTCCCTTTGTTACTGATACCTTCTCGCCGTGTCAAGCAGGCTGGTATATGAATAGCTGGCGTCTCTTTTTTTGGAGAGTGGAGTGGGGTGGGAAGTTTAGGTTTGGCACATGCTCATAAGATTGCTCAAAACATAGTTCTCTGATCAGTTTAAGCACTATGGTTTCACTACAAATGTTTGAAAGAATGAACGATGCAAACTTTGAAACTTCCCATAAAAAAAAAATTGGAATGAAAAATGTTTGCTTTTGCTTGCTTGTTTGATTTTGAAATATTCCATCATCTTTTCTTGTATTATACTTTGTATCTGAAATTTATTCTCAGTAACACAGTAACAAAGGAGTAACGCAGGAGACAAGTCAGAATGCAGAAACACTGTTCACAGTGGTCAAAGTGCTATAGTAGTCACTTTTTAGAACAAAAGTAAATTAAAAATTGTAAGAGGGAACAGCAGTGAAGATTAGTTACAGTCATTAGTGCATTTTGTAGAATAAAACACCTGTTACAACGTGGAATTTTTAGAGAAATAATGACCAACACTTCTGTAAACAATGTACTTGTTAAATAGGATGTTGTTTAAGAAGACTTAAATATTAGTATTTGGATGTAATCAAATATGTTGCTGTGCTACAGACATTTTCCTTCCTATTATCAGCTCAGAGTTGGTCTTCTTATGTTTTCTAAGGCAGACCTTGTGCTTTATTAAATATAGTGTATCAAGCCTTCTGGGCAATAGATAACAAATGCAGTCTATAGCCCCAATCCATTTTACTTTCTCTCAGAGTCTCTTTATGACTGCATTACTGTACTTCATAAAAATCAATCTTCTGCGAAGGAATGATGTATGATTTTGGACTATTGCCAGTCGTGTGAAGAATGACAGTATTTGATTGTATTAAAGTTGAATAAAATTCAGTGCATCAAGAGAATTGGTATGTTAAAAGAGAAAAAGCAAATGATATAAGGCTTAAGGATTTGTTATTACATAGATAATAACAGCCCCGAGGAATATCATTATTTGCAAGTCGGTTTAGTGAAATACATGTTATCTGGAAAATGATTTGACTTGTATATGTGATTAAGAGCTCCCAGATGAGTGTCCAGCTACATCAGGGGATGGCACGCACGTAAGCGCAGACTAACGAGATGCAATGTTTGTGGTCTGATTTAAATCACCCTTGGAAAGGATGTGGCACCATGTAGATACACAGACAAGGAAATTTCCAAATTGGTCCTTTGCTGCTCCCTGGCCAGTGCATGAGCTCAATGTGTGATGTTAAGAATTAACTGTGTGCTTGATGTGTGGATACACAGTCCATTAAGGATGGCATTAAAATGTGAAAGGAGCAGTAGCCACCAGAATAACGTATAGCACGATATCAGAGGAATAGAGCAGTGTTTGTCAGGGGACGCAGGATGTTTTACCTCAGTATTCTGACTGCTGCATGAGTCAGACTCCACATTTTACTTTTTGGTAACAAGCACCAGTGTCACCCTTGCTAGCTCTCCCATGCACTCATTAAGAAACCTGAGTGTTGGATCAAGGTTTGTAGCAAGCCCTAGCAAGCAGGAGCTGCAGAAGCACAATGAGGAGCAGTCTCGCTGGCAGTAAATCACCGCGCGCGCCTTGGAGCGCCCGGAGGCCGCGGGAGATCCCCCGCGTGCCCCGACCGGCCGCGCACAGCCCCGGCACCGCGCGCAGCAGCCCCTGCCCCAGGGCAGCGCCGCGCTCCAGCTCCCTGCCCTCCTGCACGGCGGGTCAGCGCTCCGCAGGCCTTCACTCCGGGGGAAGAGCAATTTAAAGCACGTTAAGTAAACACAGTTTGTCTAGCTACCTGAAACACTGCGGATATTTATGCATCTCCGTGTGCTGGTCTGGAAATAGGTTCCACAGCTGATGCCCCTGTCCCAACACAATGCTGTGGAAGAACCTCAGATTGGTATTTGGTTTAATCCAACCCCATTTGTTGCTTCTTTGTGTCATATCCTTTTCACACTGGAGTCAGATCAGGAATATTTTTGTATTTACTTTCTAAAATATCAGTGGCTTTTCTGTAGCTCTAGTCTGCATTCAGCTGGACAAATACTCCTCTTGAAAGTAAAAAAGTTCCTCAGAGTTAGTAAGCTTCTACTTTTTTAGCAAAAATTCCTGCTTACCAAGTGAGTTCCAAATCAAAATGACTATCAATATAAGATTTCTAAAAGCTAATGTAACTTGCCTGGGCTGAAAGTGCCAGTGTCCAATTAAAAAATATTATCATATTAGCTGTTACCTACAGAACATATGACTTGGCAGCAAACATTTTCTTTACAAGAGCTCTCATCAGAATTGCACTTGGTATATGAAGGGAGATATCAGATGAATTTTATTACCTTTTGCCGAAGAATATTTTTATTCTTCACCAAAATCTGTATGAGGAAAAGTGTTGGCACAGCACTTTACAAAGCACTACCTCTGTTTTCAATTTCTTAGGTCTTCACAAGTCAGGAGAGCTCTGCTGTGTGCAATCCCACTCTGAATATTCACAATATAATTTCCCAAAAGCTGCATTTGGATGCCTTTGTTTAGATTATCTTTTCATTATTTTGTTTTTAAATTCCTACACACTTGAAAAATAGTAATCCAAACACTTATAAATCTTCTAGACCATTATAACTAACGCTAAGAACATTGCCAGTAATTTATCTTAATAAAGTCTGCTCAAACAACACTGTTCTTCTGGGGAGAGCATCGCAGCTGTGTCTGATACATATTCTTGTTAAAACATTTTTCTCCAACTTAGGTAAATTGTCACAGTTGCCAAAATCACTGTTACCAACCTCTGAGAAGCTAAGCAAATTACTTATGGTGTATAAGGGATATATTTTTGAGTTTATAGACTTAATCTCTCTAAATGTGTGTCTTCACTTGATTCTTTCAGAACTTTTCACATATACCCTTTTACAAGATGTCTGTTAGCATTGTGCTTTAATATTCAGAGGTTCTGTTGCATCATACGAATTCTGAAATTCATGAAGCAGCATAAGCCATTCATTTAGGTGTTTGCATACAAAATATGAATGTAAGCATCCACCCTCTTATAAGCATACATTTTCATGAACTTTTAAATTCTCTTTTAAATTGATATGTATGTGAAACAGTACAAGGCATCACTTGTAATGACTAGAAGTTCCCTAGCTAGTTGTGCATGTTACTGCTATACCTATTTAGGTACAGTAAATGGTGTTTTTCGGTTAGAATTTGGGTTCAGTAATAATACCTGAGAAAAATTTAAAAAAAAAAAGGGATCTTAAGTATTTTCCAGCGAAATGTAAAAAGAAAAAGCGTATTACTTCTTTCCATGATCTGAAATCCAAACCCAGAAATGAATTAATGTTATGTTCTTTGCCTTATTTTTTCCTCCTGATTTCAGTGGTTACCATGAGTACTTATTTCAATGGCTTTTCACTCCAAAATGTCCTTCAGTAACAGTAGTTGTACTATTACAGATGGAAAATAATACACAACAACTATATATTAAAAATATTCAGAACAACACAAATCATAGATAGGATCACCTAGCATATTTTAAAAGCTATATTTTCATATATTTTAATTATCTTAAATGTCTTATTGAAAAAAAAAGACTCATTTGGTGGTGATGCTGAGAATGGGTTTATGTTCTCAATGGGAAATATTGAACTGCCTCAGTTAAATGTTTCTTTGATAACATTTCACAACATCCCACTGGAGCCAGAAGCAATGTAAGAAGTGAGGGCTTCTTATACGGTTGGCTGAAAACATTATTAATTAATTTTTAATAATATTTTTGAGAATTAAAGAAAGGACCTTAGGAAATTTATGGTAATCCTCTACACTAGAACAGTTCTATTTTTAACTTATAACAAAATAAAATGGAGGACAAAATGGAAGAAGTCATCATTTTGCTTTATAAATAAAAGGTATATTTATGAGTAGATTCAATCTTTCCATTTTTGCTTATAGGCACATATCTCATTTAAGATTTTTTTCCTATTCAGTTACAAAAACAAACACATGAAAAAGTATGATTTGTCCTCTTTGCTTCTACATGAAATCATATCTAGTTCACAGGAACTGCATTTTATTTAATATTAGGACTTGGTTTCTGCAAACAAAAGTAAATCCCCATGTGCTTATTAATATACAATATATTATGAAATAAATATTTCTGTATTCTTTTTCTCATCAGAAATACTTTCTAGAACAATTATCTATTTATTCACTACATGTATTCATCTCTTTTTCCCTCTGGTCTTCTGAATGTGCTAGAGTGTCTCTTACAGAATCAAAACAACTGCTGCATGCTTTTGCTCTTGCTGCCTGAAGAAACTCAGAATTGACCCCTGTCAGTAAAGGGACATGTTAACTATTTCATTGACACAGAGAGTGGTACATGCATAAAATATCACTGCAATTATTGTATTGCTTCTCAAGAGGATCTGAAAATGTTTCCCTGAAGTCCTACTTGCTTTCAGCTTGCATGGCAGTGCAAAAATCCCCAAACTTGTGAGAGGAAGACAAATATTGTCAGTTTAGAATAATTATGTGGCTTAGAATCAAAGCCTCAGTTCAATGAACTTTGGGGAAGGAGGCTCTCTGAATTCCCACTGTGGATAAGTAGTCTTGCAGGAAGGGATGCATGGTTATGCCAGATAGAGATAAGTCTTCATGCGTAAATTGACTTAAGCTGGAAAACAGTATTTGTTATTTTAAAGTATAGAGATAAGAGTCATTTCCATCATTATGGAAAGATTGAGGTTAAAAAATAAGGAAGAAGAATTGATCACCAAGAAACAGCAAGGCAGACCTAGCAAGTTACACTATCAGAAACAAAACAGCCAGGCAGCTCTCTTTGTGGCTAGGAGCTTATAAGAGCTTATGTGGGTACAACCAAATTATGACTATCGGAAAGAAAACTAAGAGGAATTCTTCACATAAAGTATTCCATTTTTATCAGATCTTCTGCATGAGTCACAAGAAACTATACGTGAGGATTCCTATGATGCAGAACAGAGAGGAAGCCTGTGTGCACCTGGTTATTCTTCTCTACAAAAACAATCACAGGTGACATTTTAAAATTTAAAAATGATGTGAAAGCAATTTTTTATGATTATTGTACAGGAAGTACAATAATGTGGAGAAGAGTAAAACATTATAAAGTTATCTGGATCTGGGCACAATCAGACTGCTGAGGTTTTAAAGTGGAAAAACATGAAGCAAGGAGGACTGCTAAGTTGTACATCTGGGGAAAAAGCAGATGAGGCAGAAGAGGGCCACAGCTTAACAGCAAATCAACATCACGTTTTCATCATAGTGATTGACATCATCTCTGGATGCCAGCGAGTAAATGAGCCAACGGCTTTGAATTTTTGACTTTTGCTACAAAAATATACTTACTGGATCTTGTACCTTCAGTGCTAGAGGGTGTAACTAAATTAGACATTTCTAAGAAGGTCCATGCCAAATAGCAAAAGGATGAGAAAATATCCCCCAATGTGGAAATGAAAGACGAATCTATTTAGTTTATTACAGAGTATATTAAGATTTAATTGTGAAAAGTCAGTAGCAAAGGCCTCCTCAATTTACTAAGCGAACCTTTAACAATGACTAGAGGCTAACACTGGGCAAATGGAGTCTAGAAATAACATAAACGCCTTCAGCTACTACTGTGATCAGCTGGAGAAAAGGTTTAATAACTTCTTCATTACTAAACATTTTAATTAATTTTGAAAAATTCTCTAGGTGATCTAGTTCAATACTAAATTCACTTAGGACATCGTATGGCCATGTTACGCAAATCAGACCACAAAGTCCGTTTTCTGTTTTTTCAGTCAATAGATCTATAGATCAATCTTATTATTTTAAACAAGATTCATAGTCAAATCATTGACATTTTGATGGACAAAAATTGAAACTGTTTTATGTGGACAGACTGAATATAGCAAGGAATACACAACTAATGCAGTAGCTTTGGGTAACAAGCTTCTCCTATATAAGTGGTGCCGAGGATAATGGGAACTCAGATTTCTGCAGAAAAGAGCGCAATGTTTTTAATATGAGGCAGAAATCATCATAAATGAGAAAACACACAATGAAACCATTGTGTCATAAACCCAAACTTTTATTTGTTATGGTGCTTATGTTCCTTAAAATCCTCCCCTCTTATTCCTGGGGATCCTGTAGGTGTCATAGGTTCAAAAAAAGTGCTAAATGATAAGGTATTCCAAAGTACAGAGATAACATGCTCAGTAATGTATTACAACAAAAGTATCACCAGCGACCTCTTTCCTATTGTTATCTTTGCAGAGGCAGCAGGGTGACTTATGTCTTTATTGCAAAGGAATTCAGAGCACTTCCATTCAGATGCAGGTAAGCTGGTATGAGCTACGTGAATACAGATAATAGAGATAATTGTAATAAAAATAATGGAAATAATTCAAATCTTGCATTCATATATGCGTGCATTATGATCTCAAAGAATCAGAAACGTATTTGGAAAAGGATAAGGGAAAGATTATACTTTACTTGAAGAAGAGATCTAATATACACCTCATGTGTCAAGGAATAATGGTTAGGACTTGTAAATCTATAACAAGGAAAAAAAAGAAAGAAAGGAAACTGAAAGGGAGCTCAGTTCTTTCTTTTTGCTTTCTAGGAGTTCAAATGTAACCTATGAAACCTAACATTTAGAGCGCTATATACTTCCACTAATTAACTTTATGTCGTTAGTGTGAAAGTAAGTAAGTCCACCCTTTTGCTTTGCATTCATAGTGATTCATTTGATCTATGTATTTGGGCAAAAATAAAAGGGATGGAGAGAACTGGTAATTCGTGTCATGCAGTTTAAACAAATATTCCTTTATTGTCTATTCATAATTTTTCTGAATCAAGGCATAAACTGAATGTTTGCCTTTATCTTTCACCTGTTTTACTAAAAAGCAATATATTGTATTATTAAACATGACGCTAGAGAAAACAAAAAATTAAAAACTTGTTAAATCACAAATTATAAATATGTTAACAGTAATATTGTGAGTTAATAGTGATCTTCATAAGGGTTATTAGGTCTGAAAGGTGAATCTTAACTTCACCTTTAAAACAGGTTTTTCAGGGAGAGTTATAACCATTTGGTGTACAGGAGTTTAGGTATGCAGAATTTCAGGTATGTAGAATTATCAGCCACAAACAATATACACAGATTTGAAATATAGGTGTAAAATGGTATTCCTGTATTCAGTATATCCAAGCTCATGTCTCCAGAAAGAAGGCATCACCACAAAATATGAAAATAAGTTACTTTAGCTGTGAATCTCTCTAAAGCAAATCAGTCCCTGAATTTCATGTGTCTAATATCAGTATGGGGAGGACACTGTGGCTGAACCACTTAGGATTTTTTTTTCTGTTCAGTAAGAAAAATCTTCCAAAAAATGATCTGAAATTTTTTGTTGGACAGAATCGTTAGTCATCTAAATATTTAAATCAAGTCGATGTTTTGATTTATTTTTTTATGACTGGAACATATACTAGAGCAAAGGCAGATGCTGAAATGGTGAGGAGGCTATATGCATGGCCATATGGCATCTCCAGAGGTGAAATTTCATACTGCACTGGCTGATGTGAGAGGAGAATGTGAGAGGAGAATGCGAGAAGAGAAAAATACCCAAGAGATTACAGTATAGAAAGTTTTATTTTGTTTCCCACCGCTAGGAAAGCTTCACTTGCTGACATGTCCTACAAACTGGTCCTGTTCTGATGCTGTGCCTCTTCATTGCAACAAAATTTCTCCCTTTCTGTTGTTAAAAGTTTAAAAGCCTTTATTTCCTCCGTGCTATTTTGCCTGGAGGCAGTTCAGTAGATTTGTGGTAAGCAGAGGTTCCCCTCACAAGTTTCATTATGGTTGTTGCTCTGCAGCAGTCTATGTTTATAACTGAGCAGTTCAGTTTGTTTGCCCAACTCCCTTTGCATTCCTGGGACTTACAACTCACTGCAATATTAGTTCTTGTTGCCAGGGTACTTTGTATAACACTTGACTCTATTTTAATGTACACCTATTTTTGGAGCAGTGCAATGAACAGATCTTCTCCTTAGTTGTTTATTTTTGCTGAGACATTTATTTGGAAGATATTAGTTCTGTTAGGGTATCCACAGAAGACAGATTTGTCCATTCATTGGTAGTAGACCAAATATGGCCAAGACCAGATGCTCACAGCCTTAGTGTGAGCCCAGAAAGCTTTGTGTCCTATATGTTAGATTATTCCTAGATAATCTACATGGTTCTCAGTTTTCTTTCTTTGGCACTTCGTTCAGTTGATTGTCTGCGAGAACAAGTTGAGTGTATGGTGCCAATACTGGTGAGAATGAACGCAGTACTGTAATTTGGTGGTACGTAGTACTCACTCTGAACTCATATAGCTAAATCTGCAGCTAATGGAAAATGGTGATGCTCTCAGAGGCTAGTACCAAGCGGCTAAGCCTGCACTGTGCACTTGTTTAACCAGTATAATAATGCCTGTCCTGGCTGAACTGTCTGATCTCTTCTGCACATGCTGTGCAGTCTCAAGTGAGGCTGCCCCAGGCTCTTTCATGTAGAAAGCCATGAAATCTCTAGCTTCTTTAGCATTTATTTTATTAGCTGAAAAATATAGTGTCTGTGCGCAGGCAGCCTAGGCTGGAGGCTAAGAGGTTGGATCTCCCAGCAGTGCTATTTTAATCTGAGATGGTGGAAAAAACAACCAAATAGCAACAGAATGATCACCAATTAAATGAAAGGTTGTTTTCTTTTATGTATTGCCTGATTTTCAGTAATTTGGCTTTCAATCTCAACTAAAGACATGTACGTGACCCCAAACAGCAAGGCAACAAATAAAATAGGGACTGAGGATCTTAAGCGCATTGAGGACAACACAGTAGCCCCAATGACAAAAAGCTGGCTTTTTGGAAAGGCTCTAGTCCTTGCTCCTTAAAAGACATAGTAATATAAGAGCTAGGTGTGGCAGGATTGAGATGCTAATTCACATTTACACAGCATCATAAAGTATTTAGATTTGCTTCTTCCAAACACACCCAAACTCTTCAAGCATTTAACACTCGAAAGAATAACTTAATCATACAGTCAGCCAGTCCTCTTTCATTTTCTTTTACTTCTTCCTTGTCTAGTGTTCTCTCTCCATTATCTCTCTCAGTTCATACAAACTAGTATTTTAAGCTCTTTTTCTAAAAATGCAATACTTAATGGCAGACATTTACTGTGCCCTTCCCCAGCTTTTTCTTTTATTTAGCCTATAGAGAGCCCTGTCTCTGGAAGACTTCACTCAATGCACTTCTGCGGCTACTCAGAGTGACTGGTATTAAAAGTAATCACAAAAAGCAAAGAAATTGTTAAAATGGGAAGCCGAAAGGGAATCCTAAAGTCATTTTTTTCCCCTAGGAGAGTGACAGAGTGGATCGGCAGTAAAGGAGAAGGAATGGGCGCTTCTGGGTATATCTAACTCAAAAAAAACCTAAATTTTAGGATTAAATAATCACGTCTGGTGTATATATATTACAGATGTGGAGGTGAACGTAGTATCTGGGAGCCATTCTCAAAAGTAGCAGAGGCAACAGTATTTCTCGGCACTGTGGAACAGAGATGAATGGGTTCAACACTCAGCTCATTTCGCAACAGCCACGGAAAGCAGAAAACAGGATTTTGTCTTCTCAAACACACTGTTTTACCACATGCAACAGTGCTAGTAATCTTCATTGTTCAGCCTTGTCAGTGGGTGCTTCTCACAACACTTCCATCTAGATGTGATGATGTGTAGATACGGTTCCATCTGTAAACCTAGGAAAGAGCAACATTACTTTGTGCAGCTATTTGCTGTAACGAAACATAATGGTTAGCACAAAGCCTTCCAAAGGTTTTGGAATGTATATTGTCACTATATGTATCTGTCTAGGGAGAGATGGGAAGATGTGAAATACCACAAAAAGAATAACCATTAAAACAAAGTGTACAGTTAACCAATGTAACTTTCAAATAGATTTATTTTCTTATAAACAGATTGTGTTTGGGTATCTGAGTCAATTATCCTAAATGTAGACCAAACAGTGGCATATTCTACTATCATACTTGACACTCCAATAGAACAAAGGTTTTGGCAACAGATAACTCATACTCTATCCATCTTCCAATGTGGTAACACACCCAGACTATGTCATTTGTCAGCATAACGACAATTCCTCTATTCCCTGACTGCCTAGAGGAAAAGATTTAAATATAACATTGTTTCTGGTGGAGGGGAAGTTATCTTAAAAGCTTGAAACTTAAGCCTGTCATTAGTTTCACAATATCTGGGAGATCTGGTACAGTATGTTCCTGTAAAAGCCCTGCTTAAATCTGTGGCCTGTCTCTCCCAAACTGTGATGAGAACATGGAGTGTAAATAAGTCAATTTCTTTATATTCTACAGTAAGATGTTAACAGAATGGGTCAATCTGACAACTGATCATTTTGAGGAAAAATAGTTAAAACAAATTTGAAACATGAACTCAGCTAGAGTCTGCAAGCTCTCAAGACTTCATTCCCACATTAGCATGACAGCACTGGAGACCAGAGGGTTACAGGAGAACATGACAAAATGTAGAGAGGAAACAGCCTGCTATGGGCTGCTTTCCTCCTTTCGAAAATATTGTAAGGGCTATTGGTAATAGAAATCCAGAAACTTCAGAATGAAATATGATTATATAGCTGAAAGGCAATGTGCAATGAGTTACGAAGCCTTTTGTCCTTTGTGGAACAATTTAAAATCTGAAGTAGGTCAAAAGTAATTTCATTTTGTGGACTTGACCTTGTACTTAGTGGACATTTAATCCTACCACCAAACCACAGGATAATGTTATTACTACCAATTTTGAAACAGCCCTTTTGGGACAGTATCTTTTTCTTGGCAGGTCCTTTCTGCAATAAAGGCACCAAATGAGTTCAGGAGAAAACTTTTGTAAAAAAAAAATTAATGTTTCCCTTTCATCAGGTGCAATTGTATGTTGATAATTTGACAATATTCCTGTTACATTAGTAACTTAGATATGTGAAGATATATACAGGAAATGTGATTAGATATATAAAGAAGAAATGAAGACCTTCCTACAGCTTGTTCTCAGTTCTAGGCAATTTTTGTTTCATTTGTTTTATTTTCTATTATCTTTGTTTTTGGTGTTTTTCCCCTTATCTTTGCAGCTCTATCCATCCTGCTACTGAGACTTAGCAGCAACTGATGAATAGTACTTCTATGCAAACAGCATTACACAGAAGTCCATTATGAAGACTGCATGCCACGTGGAAAGACTTCAAGTGAAGAATAGTATCTAGCCATTAAACTTAAAATTTATGCTTAAATAAGATCACATCCAGAACATTGTGATCTGGGGTTACTCCAAGGATGAGCTCGTTCCTTTTTCTTAGCTTCTGTTGTTCTTCTACAGGAAAAAAAATGTAAACCATGTGCTTTGAGCTGAATTAAGTGTAACTGAAATTCTTGGCAGTTGTAAAGACAAATATAGTCATAGCCAGCACTTCATTCCAACAAAGTATTTCATATAAGCTTCCTTGTTTTCTTTTATATTTATGTGCTTTCCTTTTTATTTTCAAAATAAAGATTGTAGGTTTGGGTTTTTCTTTCCTCCCAATGGGATCCCATTTGATGCTATCCTTAGTAGAGCCATCCCCAAAACTCTGAAGTTCTTCAGAGTCTTAAAATGACCAGAAAATTCTGTCTATATGAGCTACTAGGAGTGAGAAACAAATGACTTTCAGCTTGATTCAAATTCCAGAACCGACTTTTTCAGGTTTATTCAGGATTGAGGAACCTCTCAAAACTAGGAGTCGTCAAGAAGAAACATGGCCTGATGAGACGGTTGGCTATCCTAACATTTTAGGAAAACACAGAGTTTTATGAGTTTTTTCGGGACTTTAGTATAGACTTAGACCTCCAGCAAACATTCACTGCCTATATGTTCATATGTTTCATCAAGAACTCAAACAGGAGAAATCCTCACATACTAGAAACTTCCAGGTGAAAGAAAGACTTTTTAAGGGGCAAAAGAGTTTTTTTTTTAATGGAAGGTTAAAAAAAAATGTCTTTCCTAAAACTGGTGGCAGCTACCTAACTGCTATGGGTAGACACATAATTTCATACATTTTAATGAAAAAAACAGAAGTCTTACCTGTCTATTATCAAGAAGATGTTCCTTCCTCCCCTTAGCTTCAGGATAGCAAATATTTTGCTTGTCTGCTTATCGTATTCATTTCCACGTTTCTCACTATCACTTTTCATTATCTTTTTGTAATAATAATAATAATAAAATAAAGACTATAATTTAGGCAGTGAATTATCTTTGATAATTTAGATATCTAAAAGTTAGAAATTAAAATAGAATTATACAGTTGCCCAGGCATTCTCTGTAGCTGGCAGAGAATTTGACACCTTCAAATAGTGACCGAACCCCTCATAATATATGTCTGATATACCTTAAATAAACATGATTTTTCTTTTAATCTCTGTCTTCACTATAGAAGTCTAGATAACTACTGTACATAAGTTACATCTCTTTCAGATGATAGAAATGAGGTGAAGTGATTCTCACTTCCCTTATCTGCCTTGGGTAATCCTCTGAAGAGTCCTGAACTGGTTGATGCCTCTAGTAGTTACTTCAGCTTAATCAAGAAAAATATATTTACCAATATTTTAATGAGAACAGAATGAGAATTGTCTGCTGCTGTGTAAGTCTTTCACATTAGACCACGGCCCCGTAGTGCTAAAAAAACTAATAAGAGTGACCATGTTGCAATATGTTAAATTATGTTTAAAATTACCTCTTCCCCCACCAATTAATTTTTTATCTATTTAGCCAATACTTACCAATTTTAACCATTTTGATATTAAACTTATTTTCCAAATGGAAAAGAATTATCCTGTGTAGCTAAATATTCTTGCAGTTCAACACTAGTCCCTCTACAAAAGCTCCTGTATAAAAGAATGTGTGTTGTATTAGAGCAACTACAGACCGGTGCTGTGGAAAACACACTAAACTACAAGAACATGTATATGCTAGGTAAACCATCTGAAAAACTGGTTTTGAATTCCTGGCTTGGTATAAGAAAAACTTCAATCTGTTATGATGTCCCTGGCTATATCTATATCTTTCAGATAATAATTCACCACTTCTTTAACTTAAAGACAGCTACAGTTTAGGATCCTCTAAATAATGTCAAATTGCTTGTAAATGGACTTAAGGGCAAATACAGAAGTGGAGCAGCTGCATCAGTGGCATTCACTCTAGTGGCAATAGGTGGAAGATCAGCAACTGTCACTCAATGAGAATCCTGCAGTTCTACAATCATGGCTGCTAATTCCTATTAGGTCAGATGCCAATTTGAGTAAACTTCTAACTTCTACCATGTTGCACAAGACTTGCAAAGAGAAGGAACATATTTTATTAGACCATCTTACATAGCTAAAAAAAAACAGGCAAGGCTGAGGATGCATAGCCATTGATGCCTGAAGAAAAGCTATTTTTCAATGTAATAAGAGAGACTATTCTTCCTTACCTATGAAGAAGAAACTTGGCTCCTTTCCTTACTGTAGTCTTAGTATCATTGAACTCCAAGTCTAATATAAAACTGATGTTTAGCATAACTTGCAGTGCAACACATTGAAATTAAACTCATGCTCCAAGCAAGTGAAGAATGCAACCATTACTAATGAATAACACTGGATTCTTCTGGATATTTCATTAGCATTTCCACAGATATTAATAATCATATAAATGTTGAAAAGTTCATTCACTTATTTTAAAGCAAATCATGGGTCAAAAATGGTTTTATTAAAAGAAATACCACAAAATACAATCATACACAGAAAAACATAGGTTGTTATGATCCAAGGACCATTTTAGAGATTTCTGTCAAACTATAATTTTGGCCAGCACTGAAGAAGTTAAAGAAAAAAAAAAGTTGCTGTATTAATGGATTTCCAAATGTCCTCTAAGCAGGAAGTTACTGCATTGCTTATACATTGCTTATATAAAAAAAGTCTCATAGTAACTATGACATTTCTGGATAAATTTTAGGCACAGACAATTTAGGTTGCTGCTTGGAGTCCAGACTACAAGGACACAGCTCATTTTTCTTTTTTATAAGGTTGTTACCTTATAAACTAGCCTGTCAAAAACAGCAGAAGGAAGAGTGCAGTATTACAGGGAAACAGAGAACATCTACCAGTTTCATCTATACTGTCTTCGTCAGGCTTGAGAAGTCACAAGAAGCACAGAAATAGTAGGAATGGATGACTTTTAACACCCACTTGTCTGGCCTAGACTTAAGCTCAAGCTCTCTGCTTCGCAGTTGCCTACCATGTAATTTTGCCTATGCTGCT
>JAUBNY010000534.1:3953857-3965007 GCA_032275445.1 Crypturellus soui | reverse complement strand
GCTTCTTGCTCAAATGCTGTTTTCTCTGACTTCCATTCAGAGCTAAAAAATCCCTTGCATTGCAACAGAAGCTGAGATGTCTGAGGTGGGTTAGCAGGTCCTATGTGTACCAGCAAGGCAGGAATTGCAGTGAAAAGCTGCCCTCCTTTTTTTTTTGTGGATATCCTAAACACTAAATACTTCAAGGAAGGTTAGAGCAGAGAGCAGGATGCGTTTTTCCTAGGCTCCTATGCCTAGAGTTTATATTCCTGCAGTATACCTAGGCTTTATATAATATATATATATACTAGCAGTACTTGGCTTTGGGTATTTTAGGCATAGTAAAAGACGCGTTTTGAACAATTCTATTACCAAAACTGCAGCAACAGTAAAATCAGGTAAGCATATTAAAAACAGTGCTATCTTGAAAGATAAAATTTAGAATAAGGCCCATTTTACTTTCTTTTCACTTTTCTTGTGGCTAAAGACCTTCAGAGAGTTTCTCCAATGGAATGGGCTTTAATAGGCATTCTCCAGTCTCACCAGTGCATGGTGGCAAAGGGCTCGTTTAGCTTCTGTGCCGCTCAAGGGACATATGATCTCAGCAAACCACTTTTCCATCATTTACAGATGTATGATGGACTCTGTTAACTTACAGAAACTGTTCTCTTGAGGAGGAAAGAGAAAGAGTCTAACTAAACAGAGAGATCAAGTAGCGGGCAGATCTTGGTGATATCTCAGCAGCCTTGACAGGATGATTTCACAACCCATATTTCACTTTTCAAGTGAAATTTCTTCTTTCCTGCCATTTCAGGAAGCTGTCTCCATAACAGCAAAAAGTGTGGAAGGTTCCCAGGTAGCCGGTGAATGTATAGAGAAAGAGGCAAAAGGCTACTATGAAAGAAATAAATGCTAAACCTATTTTACTGGATCACGCACAAAGGAAGAAGAGTAGAAAAAGAGGCAATGACACGGTTTCATCATATTCTGCTCTTGGTTATCCTACATAAAGTGCATGATAGGATCAGGAACTCTCAGCACTTTTTCCCTCTGATGCTTCATTATCTGTCAAAGTTGCTGCATTTTTTTAATTAGGTGTGATTCAGCCCAGTATGGAGGCAAGCATAAAAAACACAGCTGATAGCAATGGCACTGAACAGCCACTAAGTCTAGGTGTGTCCCAAACTCTGTTGTTCAACTTGCAATTGCAAGCTCAAAAGCTTGAGACTGCGAGTTCTTCAAGGCAATAACTGCTTTTTACTATGTATTTATGCAGTGAATGGGTTTATGACATAATAGGCCCCAATTTCTTTTGGCACCTCTAATTGCCATGGTAATATAAATCTTAATTATTTTAAGCTTAAAAGTTTTGGGGCTGGAGCCAAACGAAAAATCCTTTTTATATGTGTGAGTGTTTAGAGGTATGTCTGTGTATGTTCTAATCTACTAGTCCCCAGTTCAAGGAAATAATATATTATTTCTTTAATAATAATAATATTAATAATAATAAATATTATAATTGTAGTAAGAGAACATGGCACTGTATGATAGAGAACACACAGAGGGTTGCATGGGTTGCATAGATCAGTGTTATGATAATGCAGACTGGATGCTGAGAGCTATGATTTCTATTCACATACCCTGAGTTCCTGCCAAGTCAGAGTTCTAGGGAAAATTAACTCTTTCTGGAAATTTCTTAAGTATTTTTGGTATCTGTCCATACACAAGGCAAGTTTACAAAAAGTAAGTAATCTATGTGTCCACGACAGAAGCTTCAGATCTTTGGGAAAATGAAATACAGGGCAATATAGGGGAGAAGTCTGGGGGCTATGCTGGGCTTGTGTGAGCAGCACAAGGAATTAACATTTTTAATATGCAATGTTTATTTTTGTTCTTCAAAAAGTCACAGCTTCTTCTACATTAAGACCATCTTCCTTTTGAGCCACCCATAAAAATCATATTGCTCGCAAGAATACTAGGAGAACATGCTCATCTTCTGTTGCTTGCTCCATCTGTTCAAACAGAAGTGAACTTACTCAGTGCCCTATCCTGCATATTCTGTCTGCAGGTGGCTGTGAAGCAATGACAGCAGTGGCTAATCTCCTTCCCTTGAGCTCCCCAGGCTTTTGCAGATAAAATCACGGTGCGCTGCTGTGGCATAAAGGAAGAGTATCCCCCGTCATGTTTCCCTTTATGCCAAAAATTTGGCTGTCATTTACCTTTCTTATTGCCATAAAGGTATGTGAATGATATGAGCTTTCTACAGAGGCACAAACTTTATGTCCTGTTGCTAAGTAATGCAGGAACAATTTTCTGCTCCTGAGACAAAGTAGTCCAGTCTAGCTGGACATGCTACGCTACACAGCACTTGGCCTCCCCACTTGGCCTTGAAAGGTGTCCTTCTACAGCTGAAGCATAAATAATTTTCGTGATTTCAATACAAAGCATCTGCAGTAACTTGGGGGCATCAAAATCATGTCTTCAGGCATGCAGTGGAAGGTATGTATTGCTAGCTCTGTGTGGGGCATAGTGGGATGGTGTTGGAAGACTGTTGGAAGACTGTTGGAAGACTTCCATCTGGAAAACTGGGCTGGAGGGAGCAAAATCCAGTGCCATGATGCCTACTGCAACCCCTGCATGTGCTACACCTCCATCCAGGATTAGACACTTTTTTTGAGAATCGGCACAAGCCACAACAGCCTACTATTAGCACACTAGTAATTAAACTAGTAATTAACACTATCACCAGGCCAGTGCGCAACCTTGTTCCTTGTCTTTGCTTTATTTAGCAACAGGAAAGGGTTGAACTAGCCACACAACCTAGAACTAAGTTGCCAGGGGAACAACAAACACTGGATTTAATTGATGAGACACTTGACAGCACATTGCTTTAATGCTATTATGTAGTACTGTTTTTCACTAAATCTAGTAGGCATTTAGTTTCGCTATGCGTGCTTCTGTGCAGTAGTAGGGGTTAAGATAAAGAGTTTGAGAGGCACATTGTAGCCATGTATATCAAGGTCTTTGGGAAAGCCTGAATAGGCTTCCTTGTCAGTCCTTTACTCAGATGCCTCATTCTCCTGAGGCAAGGTCACCTTATCTCCCTTACTCCCTCCATTCAGGAGCCAGCCTGTCTTTGGTGAAGCTTTACTGCTGTTTCTGTTATGTCTTTCAAATGGAAAAAAGATCTTTTCAAGGCAGTCAGGAGGTAAAAAAAAAAATTATCTTTCTTGGCCATACTCCCTGCTTATAGAGGCTAATATGGTATAGACTCATGGAACGGTGGGACAAAAAGCTGTGATCTTGCACTTGTCAAAGCTTGCTCTGGTATCTTGTGTTGACCCTGCGGGATCACCAGTGTGGTCTTTTTTTCAACTGCTCTATATGTGAGGTACTTCTGCACCTCACATGGTCTTTCCCCTCCCTTTTCACTATCTCTATCCTAAGGGGTAATTGAGTGCAAGAGCATAAAAGAATTATGACCTCAACCGATTCTTAAAAGCTGTGCATACTCTGGAGTTGTTTGCATGCCTTTCTGCCTGCTTGAGTCAAGTTGGTCCTTTCTTCCTGCCTCTGCCCATATTTTCAGCATTCCTGTCTAACTAAATTTCATTTAAAAATCTCTTTTAGCTGAGATCATATGATCCTGCTGCACTTTTCTGTGATTATCAGTTTCTGATCCTCTCCATACCTAACCTTTTATCCTGGTTTGAAGGGATACAGGAAGGAGTGGTTTGCATGGTTAATATAGCCCAAAGCATTTTTCCTCGGGCTCATCCCTTCCAACCCTATCTGTCCATCATCCAAACACATTACAATGTGGAATAAAAAAAAAAAAAAACAGGCTTAACTAGAAATGAACTTTCTCACTCATTTTTACAATTTAAATCATGAACCAGAGCCATTTTCTCTATGCACAAAAAAAAAAAAAAAAAAAAAAAGCTTTTTGCAGTAGCTTTACTTCTGTACTATTTATGAGCAGCATGGCCAATTTCAATGGAAGTGCCTCTTTTTAGAAGATAAATGAGACAGATTTAACAGATGGATGGGGAAGGAGATGATTGCTCATGCTTCTCAGTTTTTACAATAGATGGAAGGAGAGGAACATTTGGTATATATGCCCTTCCATGCCCACGTACTGGCAGTGCAGTGTGGGAAGGCTGGCACACGGATCTTTTCCGTTGTTTTTAATGAACTTGAACCTACCTGGCACACTACAAAGCACAACCAGGAAGTTCCAGCTAAAGAATGGAAGAATCTGTGCAGAGGGAGAAATCATCAAATAAAGCCTGAGCCCTGCCTCAGGTTACATCAGTAACAAAATTCAAAATCTCTGACAAGACCTACAATTTATCTGCAGGATTTAATGCCAGAAGATTGACATGTTTACTATAATGGCAGTAAATTGACTAGCCATATCTTTGCAGCACAGGAAGTGCCTGTGTCTGAGGGAGATAGATGCAAGTTATATCTAAAGGTAGATAATCCAAATAAAATGATTACACTACAGCCATAAGAAGTAATTAGAGAGAGAGATTGGGAAGAAAGAGAGAAGGAAATAAAGTGGCTACTTTGAGCCTTATCCCTTTTGCTTACATTGACCTGAAATTGCAGTCTAATTTTAGAAAATGACATGGTCTAGCAGAGACAAGACAATAATTTTTCTTGCAACAGACTTATACTGAATGGAAAATCTCTTCTAGCAACAAGTAATGTGGCTTAAAGTAAAAAAGGCAATAGACTATTTCAGAAGTTTATATTATAAATTGCCTTTAATTCGATCTAGAACATGCTGAAGATGAAAATTCACACTAATCCCTGACATTCTTTTTCAATCTGCATCTTTAGACATTATGCAAGATGAGACAGATGATTATTTTTGTATGCTATTATTGACATATTATTTACAGATTTGTACATATATTGAAGACAGTGGCAGTTGGATAAATGTAGATAACTTACATAGCCAGATGGAAGATGGAAAAAAAAAAGACCTTCTACTCCCCCTCTCCCTCTTTCCACTAGATTTATATGAATTACAGAAGCAGAAGCCTAGAGGAAGAGAACGGTGCATGAAGTATATGGCAGTCAGTGCTCTTCTGAGGCATCTGCTACATTCCTGCTGTGTGATATTTTAAAAACTGCTATAAAGAAAGCTGCTTGCCAAAGGGAGAATACCAGAAAGTGAAATATTTCTGCCTCTTGTGCAATCCCAAGGAAGTGACCTAGGCCAGAATCTTGAAATGAACTTTTTGTGGGTAGCATATGTGTGTGGCCTTAGTAAGCTACTATGAACACATAAGTTATGCTTTATCTGCTGGACTTGCCTTTCTGTCATTTCAGTTTTCTATCTCATTTTCTCACTTGTCCGGTACTTTTAGTTTTGGGACATACATCTTTGGACAACAGCCTTTCTTCATTCCTACACAACCTTCTTCCTCTACTTTCCTCACTCTTTTTTTTCTTTTCTAGATACTGAGTTAGTGTCTTCATCAGCTATGTCATTTATTAGCATGATAGAACAAGATTCCTCTTCTGTGATTCAGGTTAAGTTTCAGGTAGATTTTACCACACAATTTCCAGCCTCTAAGAATGAGAAAGGAGTCTGGACTTCTGCAAGTATTTGTTGTGTTTGTACTTAGGTCTTTCCACAGTCATTTTTAACACTGTAAGGTAGTGAAGCAGGTGCAAGGGGTATTAAAAAGGACTTACAAAGATACATCACTTCATTCTCTCTCTTGCATCTATCAATTATGTCCTCCTGCTTCTACAAGAATATTTCACCAAAACCAAAATGACAGGATTGTAATAATAATCATCAACCTATTTGATAATAGGCTTCCCGGAGACTCAACTGGCAGTTTGACAACACTCTGCAACAGTTACTACACCCTGCTGATAAAACTGCTGTTGCCATAAATCGATCTTGACAAAAACAAGTCCATCACTGTCCTGAATTTCAAACTTGACCTTGGTGGGTTTGCAAGTTTAACCATCCTACTGAGCAAAAAAATTGTGTCACAAAAGCCAGATATCTAAAAATACATACCAGCCTTTCAGCCTTTTTCTTCAAGTATCCTTTTTTTTCTCTCTCTACTGTACAATTATCCTAAACTGATTAGTGGTATGGCTAAAAGTCAAATTCAACGTTTTTTAAAAGCACATGAAAATTGCTCACCACTACTTATAAAACCGATCCTTCTCCTTTGGCAATTTGTGATTGAGATATCCTAACCCTACATGTGTGGAATAGTGTCAGTTTATAGACATTATCTTCCAAGGCAAGGGGTGGAGTGATAAGGGAGGAAAGCAGAGTAAAAAGAGTAAGCTAAGCTGTAACCTTTAAAAAATCCTACCAAAATAGATGTTTTTGCAACATATTGTATTATTGTAATTGTGAGTACAAGGTTGCATTGGGGTCCTTCATACAAAAATCATTTTCAGTATATCTGTAACTTTACTCAGCTGCTGGGCGTGAGAGGTACGGCAAAGGAAGAGTATCCCCAAAGTCCCTTGTTAGTGGCACCAGTATTGAGAATTACCTTTTCTGAATTGTGTAGTTTGGAGATGGTATGGCAGAGAGGAACAAGCATCTGGCGAAACTGCTTAGGATTCCTATCCCTGGGAAACCTCACTGCTACATAAGCAATGAACTTATGTAGGCTGCAGATGTAAGGATGGGGATTCCATGTCTTTGACTTTTCCTTCCTAAGCCTAACACTAGCTCTGATGTACAGACTATCCCCATCCACGAGGTCAGGCCAGCATGGCCTATCATCTGATTTCTGGACTCCTTCCTGAGAAAGAAGAATTATTGGCTTGAATTCCTCAAAATACAAAATTAAACCCAGGCCTCCCATGCTGTGATTAGTTTTCTAATGTCTTATTTTTGCATGAATTCTCGCAACCCCTTAGGCATTTTAAAAGAAAAGGACATATAACTCTATTTTGTGAAATCTGGACTGCATGTAATCTGGCAGCACGTACTGAAAATGGCATTGTGTTACTCAGAATTTACATTTGGCTTTAAGTACTAATTAGGCACTGACCCACAGAGCTTCAAGACAAGAAAAGTGAAAAGTAAGAGCAATCAGTATTCAAACATAAGAGCTGTCAGTTTAGAAGTCCTCAAGATTAGGTAATACATCAGGAACAGCAGTACAATTTTGGACATAGGTACTTTAATTCAAATAAATGTTTTTCAATATGAATGATTCTACCTAACAATTCAGGCCTGTTGCTGGGGCTGAGCTCACATAGGTTTGGGGTTTTTCTTTCCCAACCACAAGGAACAACTCCAAGGAGTAGTAAGGAAACTGCTTTTGAAGAGTCTCCAGCCTTCCCTCCCCAAGGCCCTAGCTTCAAGGCAGGAGAGCAATGGGAGACCTGGAAGGAGGAAGTATCTACCAGTATGCAGGAGTAAAAATGTTCTTCCTGGGGACATGGAGCAGAATTTCTCTAGTGGTGGGAAGGAAGATATGATTTCTAGCTAGAGACAAAAAAAAAATAGGATGGGTTATATCAAACAGGAGTGAACATGAATATTAACACAGGCAGAGCATGAAAAAAAAGAAATTAAATGCTGATGGAAAGATACTGTGAGGATGAGAAGGCATAGATTAAAACGTATATTCTCAGTGAAGCTATCCTCTCCATCACTCAGTGACAAGTATTAATGAATATTTCTGGAGGATTTGAGAGGTGGCAATATGATGACCTTCCCATTTACAGACTTTCTGCTCTCTAACAAACTCTTGTGACTTTTGTTTTTTATGTTTGTTTTGTCAGTTCTCAAGGCGTGCTGTCTGGCATCTATGTTGCATGGTCAGCTGCAGAAAGTAAAATGTTAACTGGGGTAGGTGGGGAACCAAGCTTGTTGTGGGTTAGGTTTGTTGTGTGCAAGAACATCTGTGAGTTCTGAAGGCTAGTCTACAGTATTTATGTTTGTTGATTTATAGCTGAGGTGCTTAAGGCCCAGAAGCAGCTTTATAATGTTTATTCCAATGGATGGAAAGAAGGAAGGAAGGAAGGAAGGAAGGAAGGAAGGAAGGAAGGAAGGAAGGAAGGAAGGAAGGAAGGAAGGAAGGAAGGAGCCCTAGACAACTTCATGCTGCATGAAGAAATAAAGGTGTTTGATGGCAATGTTGAGTTTAAAATCAATATGGATACATGCAAATGAATCAGAATCTTGATTACTGTCTCTGTTTATTGGTTACTTAGATCACTGTCATATGCCACATGTTTCAATCTGTGAACAGAAATGTGAGGGTACCTTGTCGCAATTCCGGTGCGACCTTTAAGAACGAAACCTCTTAAATGCCTAAGGTTTTCAGTGAAATACTGCCACTTGAAAAGAACAGAACCACTGTCAGTTTAGGTTTCCCTTTGAACAATAGTTTATGTCACAGGACAAAGGATTTGTCATTTGCAATGGGAAAGCTAAAAATAACAGTTTGCTAAGACTCAGGTCAAAGAAGGACTCTTTCTTCTATTAATCATCCTGACGGTTTCCTCCTCTCTTCCTCACACTGGCTAGGGATGAAATCACAGCCTATATTCTTGAAAGACTACAAGTAGGATTGATCTGCTGTTTTTTTAAAGAATGCTTTCTTACATAGGTTTGCATAAGAGCGTGAAGGAGATTATTATATTATTATTCCTGCATTTAGTCTAGGCATGTTCATGATGTTCTACATGTTAGTATGTATCTCATTCCACAAATTGCCAACTACCTCAAAAAAGAGGTTTCATCAGCCACTCTTCCTTTCAACTGGTTTCTTACAGATAAAAGGTCTTCTAGTTTGTTCCTTCAGTATCAGAGATCTTTTTTGTGCTGATGCTTTGTTTAAACAGATGCTAAATAAAATTATAAACATAGTATATGTCTACAAACCAGTCCTGCCAGGTCATAAACACTGACAATTCCCATTAAAGTGAGAGGATACCTGAGGAGACTTTGAAGAAGATACCCATCAGATCCTGAAGAGCTTACCCATGTCCTTGGGCACCCTTTGTAACCTTCACTCATGCAGATAAATTTCACTGAGGTTACGCTAATGGTTTTCTTAAGGCTGTGGCATGAGCTGCGGTGTATTCTCCTTTTTATCAGTATTGGTGTGCAGTTGTCTTTGATCTGCACTTATGCTTGCCTTCCATCTCAAGATCTCCAAATGCTTTTCAAATGGTAATGAATACTCCTTCCACCCTCGGGAAACTGAGGCCATGAGAAATTACAGGAGATATTTAGGTTCACAAATCCAACCTTCAACTGGGCTGAGAACAACCCAGTGAGACCACTTATTCCCATACAGTACAGGTAGTACAGGTATCTGTTGCACTGTCTGCACTTTAGAACATGCTTTGCCATCCAAACTCTTCCCTGGTGAATAGAGATGTCTGGTGCTGATGGGAGGGGAGCATCTTGTTCACTGTGATGCTTTTCCTGGGATATGGAGGCCTTCATTACAGCAGAGAGGGCTGGTATTCAAGGGTATTAAGCCAGACCATTCCTTTAATTCTCAAACTACTGGTTGAGTATGAGAATTGAGAACCAGCAGGAGCAGGACACTGAAGATGGTAACAGAGGAAAGATGAAACTGGTCGGCCGTGTGAGATATCCTACAGACATTTTGAAATTCAGAAGCATCTGAATTTCAAACTGAACATCTGGAAGCATGTACCTCACACACACCCTGAAGTCTACATGCCTTGGCTCCCAGGACCCAAATCTGTTGTGGCCCTGGTGTATGTGAAACATGCTCCTTGTTGTGCCCCTACTTTAAGCATCCAACCCTAATATGAGCAGTATGGAAAGGAGTCCCAGGTATGGAAGTGCTGGGTCATATTTGATTGTCAATAAAGTCAAGAAATTTATTTGTTATAATTCATCTAGATATTTTAGGAAAAAATAAATAAATAACTTTCTTATTACTTGCTAAAATGTTCTAAAATAAAAAATATCTACTGTATCAGCTTTTGCTAGAGCTGAGCTTAAATACTGTCCTTCAGATGTGTGATATCTGAGGAGCACTTACATTGTAAAATAGACAATGAATGAATATGGAGCAGGTAGTTTATGCAGATTTCTATGTGGGAAAAAAATCATTTTAGTTTACAGTTTCACTCGATTGAATCATTGATGCTGCCTGATTTCATATACATCAGAAAAAAATGGGCAGTTCTACTTTTATTACTAGCTTTAGAATTAAGTGGCAAAACCAAACTCATGCAAATTATTTTCACATAATTATCCATCCTAGCTTTAAGGGGCATTAAAAAGTTACTTAAAGGTCACATGTCTACATCCTCAAGTGACTGTTAATTTCTGTAAAAAAACAATTTGTGGACTTCAAATCCCTGGATGAAAAGAAACAAATATATAAACTATACGTGATATGAACACATATTGTTTTAAATATTTCTAATATTTAAAATATTTAAAATATTTAAAATATTAGAATTAGAAATTTTAAATAGTAGAAATACTATTTTAAATGTTTCTAGTAAACTGGAAATGAAACTATCATTTTTATATATTTCCTTAGGAAAAAATCATAAAGAAGAAGAAAAGGTAACTCATTTTCGAACTTACTGCCACAGTATTGTATTGCTTATATATCTTGTATCTCACACCATAACAGAATGTTGTAAGCAAGCAACATATCATGGAATACCACACACTGTGACCTAGCTGTCATTCTTAGTAATAGCTGTAGTAAATAACACAGTAGGATCCTTTAAAAATAGTAAGAATATATATATATTATTTCAGCTCTTGTCAGAGAATCTTAAATCATTTACATTTTCTTTAGAGATGGGCTACAAGAAGTACAAATATAGTTTCAATATTAGAAGAGTCCCTTGATTTTGAAAGCCTGTATTTCAAAGCATCAAACTTAAGTCATATGTTATGCAATCTAAAATGAAAACAATACAAATCACTGCATAGTTTTTCAAACTTTTGGTCTATGTGGTTTGCAACAGTAACCTAGTCTTGCAAAATTTTTGTCTGAGGATGACTGAAAACCAAAGATTCTATGTATCTAAGTCAATCAGGATAACAGAGAACTACAGAATCAGTCAGTACTTATTTTGAATATGTCCAGTACTAAGGCAGATATACAGTGTAAACAGTCACATATATGTGCCACATTTTAAAGTTTTTAAAATTT